>CM046658.1:55624459-55704459 GCA_025594165.1 Tamias sibiricus
ATGAATGCGTACAAGTGACTTACCGTCCATCACACCTAGGCAGGAGTTGAAGTAGCTCAGAAAGTAACTGGGCATGTGCCTGGTGAGCAGTGACTGCCCTGCACCAGCTTCAGGGTGAGCAATGCATTTCCTCCTCTGGAAGCAATTGCCATGGTGGAGTTTGCACTCATCTCCCTTTTCTTTTTGATTCTGGCCTGAGAGAAAGAATTGAAATGCAAAGATCATTTTTTTAAAAAAAGAGTTTTGTCTAATGATTATTTCCTTTCCATTGTCTTTTCCAGATAGTGTTGCTCAAAAAGAGCAAAATATACCCAGTTTTAAAGTTGATATTTACTATTAATCCTCCACGTTGGGCAGATGCTAAGAAAAGAAGCAAACATTTGGAACACCAGCCGTCCAGCTGGGGAGGAGAGGAAGTAAAGGCCTATATTGTCCAGAAATTGAATAATCTGCAGAATGAAAGCTTAATTTTACATCATTTACAATTTTTGATTTTAAAATTAAAATAATTTATGAACTTCTGCCCAAATCCACTGTACCCTCTGAGGTGTGTGACACACAGCAATGGCTCATATATACCAGCGTACCTGCGAGTGGTAGCTGCCATTCTGATTTAAAAAGAGAGGTGTTGCCAGAGTGATGGAAATCAGTTAAGAATAGCAACAGCCTTGTGGTTGAAGCACAGTGATTTGAGCAACGTTCAGCATAGGCATTTCTATTAGAGAACAAAATCTGTGGGTTGCTAAGTGGATTGCCCTGGTGGCACTCCACATATTGGAGCAGCATATATCAGCCTCGGTGGCAAGTGAGTAAGATCCAGATGTGTGAGAATCTGGGTGGTCCTGAGAGACTCCCGCCCATAGACCCAGAGCCACATTGCAGCAGCTGGATGGGTAAAGCCGATGCTTTGGAACAGAGATTTCATGGTCTTGAGTCAGTGAAACTATGTGTTACAAGTGTTTTCTGCTTCATAAGTTGAAGAAAACATGGCAACACTATTCTTTATTTTTAAAAAGGCAACACTTTTTTTTAATTTAAAATTTTAATTTAAGCAAGAGAATAAAAATAATGATTAACAATAGTCCTTAGCCTATATATTTCAAAGACAGGAATTAGAATTAAATTTGTGATTTTTGTTTTTTTAAGAAAAAATGAACTATGATTGAAAATTATGAGTTTGTTTTGTTTTGATGTTTTCCTCCTACCAAATTCCAACCTTTACCCATGACCTCAGGTAGAAGTAGTGGGCACAAAAAGAATAACAGCAGCCATTTATTGAGCACTTATTATATACTAAGTACTTTGCCTGCATGTCAGTTATTCATCCTCACACCCTTTACTGAAGGTGATTCTTAGTGAGAAAACTGAAACTCGGAAGAGGCAAAACAAGGCCTGAACCTAAGACTGTCTAACGGCAAAAGCCTAGAATAGGAGAAAACAATAGGTATGATCTTATCAAAAGGACGTCAATTTTCTTCCTTTTTGGCAAAATGATTTGTGAATAAGAAAGGCCAGGAGCAGTGGTACACACCTGTAATCCCAGCCACTTGGGAGGCTGAGGCAGGAGTTGGGAGTCCGTTCCAGGCCAGCCTCAGCAATTTAGTGAGACTCCATCTCAAAAACAAACAACAAATAAATAAAACTAAAAGTAAGTAAAAAAGAAAAGAAAGAGTTTAAGCAATGGGAGTTCATGTCTATTTCTCTTCTCTCTTTTAAAGTAGAATTTATTTTTTAGAACAGTTTTATTTTTACAGAAAAATTGAAAAAAAGTTTTCCCTTTTTATGTGTTTCTCTTCTTTTTTTGCTATGATGTTAAATGTGTTGACCAGGTAGGCTTTCCACATGGAGGTTTTAAGTGAAGATTTTAAAATAAAGTTTTATTATTTCTATCATAGTTTTATAACTGAGAAGTGACATTTTGTTGATAAATGGTGTAATTTGAGGGAGCAAGTGAAATTTGGGCTTTTTCTTGTATTGACATTTCTTGTCAAGTCTACTACTTTTGACTTTATTCTGATGTCTGTTAAGCAGAACCAGGGGTAGCCAAGAGGGTGAAAACATGGGATTTGGAGTCAGAGGCCATGGGTTTGAATCCCAGTTCAGCCACTTAACTACCTGAGCGAGTTAACTCCTTTGTGAGATTCAGTTTCCTCCTCTATAAAATGGGAATAATGAGAATCAACTGAGTTAGCAAAATTACCATTAAAAACCATAAAAGAATTAACCAAACATTAGTTCTTATGATGAGTACTCTTACACATGAGATAGGAAGCTCAGTAACATAACTTACTTTATAAACCACAGTTGACATATTCAAATACACTGTGTTCTAGAGAATGAACTCATGAAATTCAATAAGGTAATAGGTAGAATACTGGGTTGGAAACTGGCAGATCTGAATTTGAATCTTGAAGCTATGTAGATTTTTTTTTTTTTATATATACCTTGTCTGGTCTTGGGTTCCTTTGATCTAAGATGGAATGACATCATTTAACTTACAGAGTTGTTTTGAGGATTGGATTAAGATGTACCTTAAACATCTAACACAGAGCAGGCTTCCAATATTAGGGTAGTTTTGTGTGCAGCCTCAGACCCTCCCTGGTTCCTTACTGGGAATGTCCTTCCCTGGGTCTACTCACTGAGAAACACGGACCAGCACAGATACTATGACCACCTCAGGTGCTGGGACCGTGGTGCTGAAATACTGTCTCCCACTGAAAGGAACCAGGGTCCCCTAGAGAAATGGCTGATTCCTAGTGACAACAGGGAATGTTCAACTAGAGCTTATCCCAGCTTGCCTCAGATGACATGGGGTGATCAAGAGCTGCTAGGGTTGTGTCATAAGGACTTCAGGAGCCAACTCCAAGATGGAACAACTGAAACAGCTATATAGGTAATAACTGTCATCGATTAAAACCCATCAGATATGATCCTAAATCATAAATTCATAATGCTACTTAGAAAAAAGGAAGCGAGAAAGAAATGGAGAAAGAATGGGGTTGGGGAGAAGGAGGCTGTGACAGAAAGAGGGGAACAAGCACTTTCTGGTCACCACAGAGAGACACTAGCGAGCCAATGGCGATTCTGAAAACTGAAAATAAAGGAAAATCAAACATTTATCTTGTCTCTTCTGTGTGAATTGTACGACTGGGTAACCACATAGGAGATGAAGGAGTTTCTTTTTACAAACATATTTCAACTAATAAATAAAGATGGAAAGGTAGAATGAGAATATAACACTTCTACAATCCCTTTTGAATGAGTGGGTTTGGGGTATTAATTGGCCCACTAACCTCACAAAGGAGAGACGTTGACGTTAGTGGTCTACAGTGGAAGACCACACCTTATCAAAACAGATAAAAATGGCCCTGCCGAGGCCTGGCCTCCACGCGAAGCCTTTCCTTGCAGCTCCAAATGCAACTCAGCGCTGGTCCTCTCCTTCTTCTACATCCTGTCCACACCGTCAGCTGTTCCAGACTGTCACGGACAGTGGTTTCCTTGTTTCTACTCTTGTCCTACAGTCTAATAGCCAGTCAGCAGATAAATGATCATTTTCAAATGTGAGTCCTCTGCTCAAAACCTGCCAGTGGCTTCCCATTATCTCTTAAGTCACATCGAAGGCCTTTACCCTGGCTGATGAGATCTTACAGAATCTGATCCAAATTCTTCACCTACTGATCTCTCCTGAGCTCACTCAGTTTAGCCACGGGGACCTTTGTGCCCCTCTGACAATGCACAGAGCACATTCCCATCCTAGCACCTGTGTAAGACACATTGTTCCCGCCATCCGTGTGGCTACACCCCACCCCACCTCAAGGTCTCTTTTAAATACCCCCTGTCAGGCCTGTTGACTGGGTCCCTGGGCCTCCGACCCAGTCCCTGAGCAGTGGAGCTCTAGGTGCTGAGACCACAGCCCTGGGCCCCTAGAAGCAGGGGCTGACCAACAGGGGGCGTCTGGCACATTACAATGGTAAGGCTGGCCTTAGGCTTTTAGATTTTTCTTTTTTCTTTTTCTTTTTTTGCAATAGGGAAGATTAGGCCATCACTGGGGTATTTTAGAATCCCAAGGACATCGGAATGAAATATCAGTTGTCAGATTCTTTTAACAATATGTCTTCAGAGTTTTCGCTTTAACATCTAAAAAGAGGTTCATTTTCTCATTTCAAATCATTAAGTGTTGTGGGGGAGACGAATCGCTCATCTGCCATGACCTTTTAGGAAGTTGTCATTTTGTTGAAATACTGTACTTATACTTAATCTAAATTCAAGTGGACTGTGCTTTAGTGTATTTATAAATGATGGATTCAGTTTCTGAAATCAAACTTTTTATTTGCGATTTAAAATAAATAAATAAATAAATACCCCCTGCCAGAGAAGTTCTTGTTGAATTTCCTGTAGCAACAGCAACCCTGGTATTCTGTATTCCTGCTAACTTACTGTATATATAGTTTTTGTAGTTCTTATCATCACAACTATGTCTTATATCCATTTGTTTATCATCTTTCTCCTTTAGATTGTAAGTTCTAGAAGCAGGGACTTTGATTTTTTTTTCATTCATTTCTATATCCCCAGGACCTGAAACAGTGTCTATTACATAATATATGCTCAATAAATAGTTGTGGAATAAATGAATGTGTGCATTCACACGTTGTTATCTCACAGTGCATTGCTTTAAATGTCAGTCTTTCATAACAACTCATTAAAGACAAAAAGCATGCTTTATTTAGCTTTTCACTGTGGCATATTACACGATGCCTGACACTTGGTAGGTCCTCAATACATGCATTTGTACCATTAAGTGTATCTTTGGGACTGGGGTTGTGGCTCAGTGGTGGAGCGCTCGCCTTGCACGTGCGTGGCCCAGGTTCGATCCTCAGCACCACGTAAACATAAAATACATTGCATTGTGTACAACTAAAATAAATAAATAAATATTAAAAAAGTGTATCTTTGCCAAGAGATTGTATACGTTTAGCTATGAAGATTTCTCTAAAATATTAAAATATATATATATATATATAGTGTATATATATTTATATGTACGGAATATATATATATATGTATATATATACATTATAGTGTGTGTATATATAGTGTGTGTGTGTGTGTGTTAGAGTTCTCATTGGATTTCTAAGTTGCATTTGTTTGGGGAAAAAAAAGATTAAAATTTAAGTTCCATAAGAAATATTGTCATGAAAATAATGGAATGAATTCTAAAACACCAATAAAGGAATAGAAATTAAGCATGCCAGTTGTTGGTCAGACATTCTGTAGGATAGAGTGTGAATTTTGGAGCATATCACAATCACACCTCCTATGGATCTCACTATGAAGTAGTGTCTGAGAATGTGCCCAGAGGAAGTGAATGGGGAAAAGGGACCTTTGCAGTCACACTCTCTCAGAGCCGCTAGGTGGTGCTGTCAAAGACATGTGTTTTCATTTGTGGATGCCAAGGGAGAATATCTTACTAACTTTTAAAGTAAATAGCTTTTATTTTTCTAATCACAATAATAGTACATAGTTATTGTGAAACATTTAGTAAGTACAAATAAGCAAAATGAATAGTGACTCAGAATATTTCCAGAAAGAGCTATTGTGAATTGCAGTATGTATACTGTAATAAAAGCTCATAACAGGAATAATAATGGCTCACGTTTTAAGTGCTTAGTATGTTGTCAGGTACTATACCAACACGGTCTACTTATGTGCTTCCCAGTATGTCTAGAAAAATTTTCTCTATGTAGCATATATGAAACACAGATATGGCTATATAGTCACATATACATATAACTATCTATAGCATACTAATTTTTATTTGATAACCTAATATATAATAGATGGTCATGGGATTTCATGCTGGATTCACTGTTTAGACTTCTACCAATCTGGGACACGGCTCCACGAGCCCAAAGCAAATCTTTAGACAAGGACAGAAATATAAAGGGGCAAAAATGCCAAATGAGATCCTGAATTTGATAATACACATAAGCATTATGTAGCTATTTGTTAAATGACAATATGGACTAGGTGCTTTTCATGAATTGCATAACTAAATTCTCAAGAATTTATTCAACTAATATTAATTATATTATCACTAGTTCACAAAACAGCCTTGTAGAAGTAATGTGTTGCTGTTGCCCTAAGAGGGCTGAGCTTAACTGAAAACTGAGTAACAACAAGAAGTTCAAATTCAGGATCTCATTTGGCATTTTTGCCCCTTTATCTTTCTGTGCCTGTCTAAAGATTTGCTTTGGGTTCGTGGAGCCGTGTCCCAGATTGGTAGAAGTCTAAACAGTGAATCCAGCATGAAATCCCAGAGTCAAGAGTAACTCTTTTCTCCAAGGTCACATTTTTAGTGGGATTCATGGAAACAGAACTGGGTGCTGGGTTGGTTTAGGGCAGCTATCCCAACAGAATCTTGCTGAATCACTGAGCAGAGGCCAGTTCCCTTTTGCCTAGATTTCCATCCCTCTTTCTGTCTCAGACTCAACTACTGATGTTTCTGTATCCACTGAGGTTACTTTAAATAGATAGCATAAACATCTTTGAGCTACCCTGAGTGAGGTGCTATGCTCTGTGTGTGGTCCAAAAGGACAGGCAAATGATGTCAGCTCTGCCTTTCTGGTAGCTTGTAGACTATTCAATAGAATAAGAGAAGTACATACCTCCAAGACAGGTCATCCCTTCCAAGCTTCTGACTTCTTAAAAAGAGAGTGTTTCTCAAGGTATGAAAAGGGCCATCTGCATCTATTTCACCTGGAGTGTTGGTTAAACTTGCATCTCAGATCTGCTGGATCAGAATTTCAAGGTGGGGAAGGGGACAATCTGTGGAATCTATGATCACAGTAAGAATCACAAGCACTACATACACAGTGAAAACCCCCGTTTAGCATCCCAAGATGACAGCAGACAATGATGGAGATGATTGAAAGGAAGAAGGAGTACATATTTAACATGCTTACTCTAGGATGGGCACTCTGCTATGCACCTTGTGTCTTTTGATTGTCCTCCGAAGAGTACTGCGAGACGCTATTATCACCATCATCATTCCCTGTTTTAGAGATGAGGAACAGAGGCACAGAGAAGTTAAGTAACTTGTCCTACACACACACAAGTGATGGAGCCATGATTTGAATCCATGTGTTCTAATTCTAGAGACCTTGCTTTTAACCTCAAGTCTCAGCTTGCCTCTCATAGATGGCGGCCTTCAGAAAAGCCTTAATGAGACTGAACAGGTGCAGAATGCCCAAGTAAAGGACATGGGTGAAGTGAATTTTTTGAAGTTTAATATATAACCATCAAGAGCTATTATTAGATATTGTATATCTATTATTGCTAGATCATATGATTTTGCTATTATTCTTCCAGAGTCATGTGGCTAGCTTTTTAAAAAGAGCATAACAGTAATATATTGAGCACCTTCTCTGTATAATGCTGTTTACATGTACTATCTCATCTGGTTCTTGTGAGAACCCTGGCATGATATTTGACTCAATTTAGGGATGCAGAAGTATTCATAGAAAACGTAAGCAATTTTTTTCAAAGTACAGGTATTAAAGAGTGAGATCAGCCCTACTTTTATTCCACAGTAAATCAACAAATGTATATATTCTCACATATCAGCAAGTTCTGAGGCAGGATAGGTGTTGGGGTTGGTTAATTCAGAGGCTCAATGATATCGTCAATGTCTTAAGTTCTACTCATCTTTGGTCTATGCCTATGTTTTGGCAATTTTATAGGTTGAATTGTTCCCCCCATTCCCATCCCACCCCCCAAAAAGAAATGTTGGCTCCTAATCCCCAAAACCTGAGAAGGTGTCATTTTTTGAAATAGGATCTTTACAGAGGTAATAAAGTTAAAATAGTCATTAGGGTAGGCCTAATATGAATAGTGTCCTTATAAAAAGGGGAGACCTGGACACAGAGACAGACACACCAATGGAGAGGGGATTTGTGACAGTACACAGTAAGAAGTGAGCCATGGGACTGGGGTGATACATTTTACAAGCCAAGCAATGCCAAGGATTTTTGGAAAACACCAGATGCCAGAACAAAAATGGATTTTCCCCTAGAGCTGTCAGAGAGTTCAGCCCTGCTGACACCTTGATTTCAGTTCAGCCTCCATAACTGGGATTATGTTGCTTTAAGTCTCTCAGTTTGGGGTTGTCTGGTATGGCAGCTCTAGGAAACCAATACAGTATCCTTTTCGGCCATCAGTGGTCTTAGTTTCATCCTATGGCTGGTAGCAGGATGGCTGCTGCACTTTCAGGGGTGACATCCAAACAACAAAATATCTGGGGGGAAAAAGAGAAAACACTTCTTTGGCTGGCAAGAAAACTCTACTCTGAAGGATCCCAGCACACTTCCTCTCCACTTCGCTGGTCCTAGTTAACATCCCCTTTCTCAAACTCCACAATGGCAAAGGCAATAGGATTGTTCTTGATCCGTCAAACCCACCTGCTAGGGACTGGATTGTGTTTACTTCAGTGCATACGTTGAAGCTCTAACCTCACATGTGATTGTACTTAGAGATAGGGCTTTTAGGAAGTAACTAAGGTTAAATAAGATCATAATTGTGAAGTCCTGATCCAATAGGTTTGGTGGACTTATAAAAATAGAAAGATCTCTTTTTCTCTCTGCATGAACCAAAGTCATGTGAGCACACAGCAAGAAGGTGGCTGTCTATGAGCCAGGAAGAGAGCTCTCACCAGACCAACTCTGCTGGCACCTTGATCTTGGACTTCCAGTCTACAGAACTATAAGAAAATAAATTTTGATTGTTTAAGCCTTATGGTATTTGTTTGGCAGCTGAGCTGACCAATGCACAGCCCTTAGAAGTGGAGGGGTCAGCTTCCTCTGAGATGCACGGGATTGTATAGGACAGTGGATCCTTGAACAAAGTCAAGTTCTGACAGAAACAAAAATGGATGGGGAGAAAGAATACTGGATGGACCACCAACAGTCTCCATTACATTCCAGATTTTGTTCCTTATGCTATAGTAACATTTTCTTTGACCCAGTTTCTCTCCAAAGAATGTGAATAACTGCTTTTGTCTTACATGGAGGTAAGAGAAGAAATGAATTTGAACTTGTAAGTTAATTTGATTTACATAAATATTGTTCCTAATAGATATAGATGCTCCATACTTGACTCCATGCCCAGAATGCAATAGACTCTCAAATGGCAGATATCATGGTACCACTGGGGACATTTACCATCTGCAGTCCTTTATTCTTTCAGCACCCAGTTCCTGTAAGACTGTCCAATTGAGTGAAAGGGCTGAAAGAAGGGCTCATGAGTTCTCTTAGAACTAGGATTTCAAGAGTAATTAGGAGGATACACTCACCTTCATCCCTCATGAGCTCCTTACTTCTTCAGTAGAAGAAAGGCAGAGTTGCCTGTGTCTCCCACTCAATGGTCCCTGAGCTTCCTACTGCTGGACATTTCTTTTTAAAGCAAATACAGTTCTTTTGTGCATATATAAGGGATGAAAAATCCATTAAAGGGCCCTGAATATGTTGGGGGGAAATATGACAGGATAAGTATGATGTAATTTAAGTATTTTGGCACAGCAAATGGAAGGAAATTACATTTCCTATTATCTTCCAACAGTTATTGAAAATGAAATGAAATATATTCTATACTCCCCCCAAAAGTCAAGGTTTTTTCCCCCCTTAGATGCAATTTTTCCTGCAGTTTGTTCATTTGGTATGCATTCCCCTCCTTCCACGACATGAAGGCATTCTGTTATGAAACATTCAATGAAAAAAAATGGACAAAAAAAGTATACTACTTCTTTAAAATATATTGCAAGAATACTCATTTTCAGCTTTTTATTGCAGCACTAGCTGGTATTCTTGCATGCAGTTTTGTAATTTATTCTGAACATTCTACTTAAACCTTTTTTCAATAGCATGATTTTATTAGAGTCAGCTCACTGGACTTTCCCAAAAAGGTATTTAAGATCAAATAAAACCAGTGCTTGGAAAAATATCATTACAATATGAAAGCAGTTACAAAAACATTAGTACTGCAAAGTTTTATTTCAAATGGCTGAGCTTGCTGTACCCCGGGTTATGGTACTTCTACTTCTGCAGACACACTTACTGGAGAAATGGAAAAAACTGTCATCTTAGCAGTTTTTGCACATGGCAGGGGGCGGTGGGGGGGGGGAGAAGAAAAGGATATAAAAATTTAAAGTGAGGCAGCAAAATTTTTAGATGCTGGCATCAATAGTAAAAATTGATTGTCCTCCATCCTGAAGCCCACTTCTCAACCCGCACATAATAACCACCCTCCTCTTCTTAGCTGTCCCCATGGATGGGACAGGATCCTTCATATTAGCTTTTTACCCAGAGACAAAGTGCTATCTTTTTTAAAATATGGAAGGTGCCTTTTGAAAGCATGAGTGGATTGGTTTTTGAATGAAATGTATCCAAGTATTATATTCCTTTTGGGGTTTTGTTCCAGACCTAATAATAAGCTCTTGCCAACATGGCTTTACCAACAAGCCTCGTGGGAAGCACCTGGTAGCTCTTTTCCCCCAAAGGCAGCTTCTAAGGCCATCCCCACAGTCATCTTGCACCAGGCCAAGGTGCAAACCAGCGTCCTACACTTACTCTGTTTCATAACTGAGCACCAAAGACAAATACCTTTCCTGTTCAATTGTGAACGTGTCTCTTTCTTTCAAGGCAGCTGATGGCTAGTGTGGCTGGGGAGAGTCAGCCATGTCATTGGCTGCAATTCCACAGGCTTTCTTTTTAAGGAGACGGTCCAATTAAAATCTGATATTTATCAGAAGAGAAAAGTGCCATTTGTCATTTCCTCAAAATTGCTGCTGGATCAGGTATTTACATCTGAGGGGAAGTAATCTACTATTGGTTGCACAGCACAAAGGGTATGTTTAGTAAAGATGAAATAAATCAGCATTTTTAGACAATGGTATTTTCATGCCGGTGATTATTAATCCACGTGCAATTCTGTTACACAATATTTCTCTCAACCCCTTTCCTCCAATCATCAAACCTGTGGCAAAGCACTCTCATCCCTTAAGTTTGCAGATTAGGTGGTTTCTATGTGGACTTTCAAATGCGATTTTTAAATTGCGAGTTACTATTCGTATTACTTTTCTAAGGAGAAATATGCTTAAAAAGTAAAGTCTTTATTGCTTCTTAAAAGGCCTAGCACTCTGTGATAAATTCTCATATTTTGACTGTTAATATGTTTGAATGAAAATTATTTATACATTTGGGTGAGGTTGAGTGGTTTTCATTTGATTGCTGCCTCTGGAAATGAAAGCAGAGTAGCAGGAAATTTACATGTCATGCTGTGATGTATATCCAGATTATGAGATGATTGTGCGGCAGACGAACCCCAAGTAAAATCATTCCCATCAAACTGTGACAACTGCAATTCCTGACAAGGCCTCTTAGTTTTGGGGGCTATTATCATTGTACAAGAATATAATCTATTGACAGCAGGGCTGTTTAATACATTTAAAGGCAGACAGTGGAAGAAATCTTAACTGTTTTCATTCGCCACTGCACAAGGGTACAGATCAAAAGTGAATTATATTTAAAAATATGCATGTATGATGATAAGATGCATGACATTCATCAACCTGTTTAGTCATGGTTAGGCTGAGGTGGGGAAGAGCCAATATTACTGCCATATGTGGTCTGAAATAGAGACGTGAGACTGGAAATTATTTCATTGCCCAGTCGGAGTGAGCATGCGGGCAGATTTCCTTTTCTGATCCCCGCTCTCTACCTGTCCAAGTGTCAGGGCCATCCCTGTCTGTGACAGTGACTGGGTCACACGGGTGGAGGGAGGCCTGTGTATCTTTGCCCTCCTGTTTGGTAATGTGCTAGTGTGTATCACGCACAGGCTTTGTGCTGGCACTGTGGGCATCGCAGAGTGACTAAACACGGCTCTTACAGAAGCTTCTAGTCAGAGACTGGCAGGTATATTTACATGAAGTAGGGAGTAAGGCAGAGAGAGAGAGAGGTCTCAGGAAGGACTGAGCATGGAATTGTCTGGCCTTGAGGTGGCAAACCAACTGGTTGGAATGTTGGTGGAGAAGAGCTGGTTTTTTGTTTTGGTTTGGTTTTGGTACTGGGGCTTGAACCCAGGGGGTGGGGGGGTGGGGGGGGTTAACTACTGAGCCACATCCCCATCCTTTTTTTTTTTTATTATTATTTGATTTTTAAAAATTTGAGACAGGATTTCGCTGAGTTGCTTAGGACCTTGCTAAATTGCTGAGACTGGGTTTGAACTCATAGTCCTCCTGCCTCAACCTCCCAAGCTGTTGGGATTATAGGCGTGCGCCCATGTGACCGGCTGACAAGGGCTGTTTTATGAATGACCCTACAGGCCTGCAGGTGACTGTGAGGGCCGGTGCAGGTTTCAGGCTACACTATCTCACAAACCAGTGTGGTGATGTTCACACACAACGACAATAGGACTTAGCTTGGTCCTTTTTGATGAGAAAACTCTGGCATGACTGTGAGGTGCAGTCTGGCTTTCTAGCTGATAGGGTGGAAGATAAACCTCAGTGAGGATTTTGAATTTCTAAATTCATTAAGACTCTGCAAACAGCACAGAATCCAGTCATTTATTGAAACTAGAGATGTTCAAGGGCAGTTTAAAAAAAAGAAAAAAAAACTGAAATGAAAAGTCCTGATGAGTTAATGGCATTTTTCTTGGAGAAATTAGTTAATCAACTAATAATTAGATTGTAACATTAAAATAACTGAATGAAGACTATAGAAGTGGAAAAGTGTTAAAATATCTAAAGCTCAGCTCAGCCACCAGACTCTCCTCTGGATCTTCTGTCCCTCTTCATGGTTTGGGAAAAGATGCCCATCTGTCTTTCCCCTTAAACCTGAACTATTAAAGTGAATGTAGAATTATTTTAAGTGTCTATTTCAAAGGTTAATCATGGCATGAGGCTCTTTCTTATCCTTTGGAAGGTTTTAGGAGACCGTCCTGAGAGAAGCGAGGACAGGTCTGTAAGCTGCCTGGTACCGAAACCCGGGAAAAACTCTCGGAGGCAGAGTAGAGCTTTTACTACTTTTACTTCTACTTTCTTAGAGCTTAGAGAGGGAAAGAAAGATTTTTAGAGAGAAAGATTAAAGCGAGCTTTTCTTCTTGTCTTCTTAGCTTAGAGTCTTAGAGAGAAAGAAAGATAGAGCTTAGCTTAGAGAAAGATTAGAGCTTCTTTCTTCTCTCTTCTTTCTTCCTTCTTCTTTCTTCTGTCTTCTGTCTTCCTCAGGAGCCTCGGCCTAACTCTGGCCAGTCATTACTTCTTCTATCTGGTTTCTCTTCTGTAACCGCTCTGCCTACGTTCTGGCCGCTCTGATTCTTCTGACCGACCGAGTGACTGCCCGACTGACTGAATTCTCCGTTCTCCTAACTCGGACCGCTTTCACCCGGTTATATACCTTCAGGTTTGCGGGTGCCTACAGGTGCGTCACATACATATCAGGTGGAACTTATGGCTTCCAGCTAGCTACAACAGCCCTTCCTAATTAGGGCTCCTTCACAGGTCCCCTACAGCGCATAAAGCACTGATGAAGTCGGGTCCCATGAGGAGTCACCGGGCTAGGACTAAAGGACTGTGGGAATGAGAATCCTCCAGAGGCCAGCCCAGGCCCCTTGATGACCTCTGAGGAATCGGTGACACACCCCGGGAAGGGACTCACTCCTCAGAAGAAGGAGTTAGGAGCAAACCAAGATTGTCCATATCCAAGGAGAGGGCCTGCGCTGCCCCCACCCTGCGACATGCAAAGTGCCATCCTGCTGTCAGGATGGCATCTCTCTGGGGAGTGGCAGCTCTAGTTCATGTCAGCAAACAGTCACTAACCGCCCACGGTGTGTCAGGACTGCTGGCGATGGCTTCATCCCCTCTCTTGCGCTCGCAGTGCTTGTTGTGGGCAGATTAGGGGACAGGGCAACCTGAGCAGGACTTCGTGTTTCAGACACAGCAGGGACTGAAGCTGCTGGCGTGGTGATTGGCACAGAGCAAGCACACAACACATTGTTTTAGTCAACTTTATCTTAGAGGAGTTTTAGATTTAAGGAAGATTGCAAGGGTAGTGCAGAGTTCCCCCCAGTTCCCCTTGTTATTAACATCTTACTTCTGTCTGGTGCGCCTATTACAATTAATGAACCCATTCCGTTACAATATGACTAACTACAGTCCACACTTTATTCAGACTTCTTTACTTTCCCATAATGTCCTTATTGTGTCCCAGGATCCCATCCAGGGCACCACATTGGGTTTAGACGTGTACCCGTAGTCTCTTCTCGACGGTGACTGGCTTCTGTTGAACGCGACAGTTCTCAAGATTGCTAATCAGGTATTTTGTATAATGTCCTTCCATCAGGGTTTGTCTGATGGTTTTTTCATACCTAGACCAAGGTTATGGGTTTTGGGGAGGAAGACCAAAGAGGCAAAGTGCCATTTCTATCACATCATCTCAAGGATACAGACTGTCAATGTGAATGATCACTGTTGATGTTGACCCTGATCACCTGGATGGGGTGGTGTTTGTCACATGACTCCGCCCCACGCCCCCTCCCGGCTATCCTTTTTGGAAGAAAGACTTCATGCAGAGCCCACCCTGAAGGACACTGCCAATCAGATCCCATTTTCCAGGAATTTGGAATTGGGATTTAGAGATGCTAGTCAGTCTCCTTGGCTTGCTTGAACTGGGTATAACAGGGGCAGGGGGCCCTCCCCTGCCTGTTCACGGAGAAGAGACATCAACAATGAATAACAGGGGACAAAGACAACTGTACAGTAAGGGTTGGAGAGGGAGGGACTGAGAGAGGAGGATAATTTGCCTTATTAGTGGAGCTTTCCAGCACTTGGTTCTAGTTCCTTGGGAGCGCCAATTACACTTCCTGTTTTGCAGTATATGCATAGACCTATGACAACCTCTGCACAGCTTATTTTTTCTCTTAAGCTAATTTGCATACTTTCTGATAAAACGTAATTGATTGTTTCCTGAGATATTTCAGGTAATTCTTTAAAGCACTGCTGAAATGAAGACCAGCACGCTTTTCCTCCACCTGTGGAACAGAGTGTGGGGAGGTGATAGGGAGCCTGCAGGGCCCAGCCTCCTGTGGGACCCTGAGGGCTTTGGAATCCAGGCCCCACCTCTCCAGCTCCCTGACCTTAAGCAAGTTCTTTAGGCCTTGCTTTCTCACACAAAACAGATAAAATACACCTTCTCCACAAAGCTGTGTGGGAGTTAATGAAAGCACAGGGATCATGTCCTCAGCAGGGCAATTGGCAATTGGCCGTGTCTCTCATTAGCATTTGTGAGGGTCTGTCTCTTTCTCTCACAAGTTGCCCCCTCTGTGAAGCAGCTACCTGGGCAGTGTCATTTGCTCAAAAACCCTCATAAATGTCGGCAGTAGAGTGTGCATATTTCATTGTATTTTAATTGTTTGCTTATTTATCTCTCAAACTAGAGCAAAATTCTTTTCCTCACACCTTGAGTATTTAGTATAGAGACTGGTACACAGAAGGTGCCCAATTCATGTTTCATGACTCAATGAGCACACACATGTATTATTCAACTCAATGTTTATTAGGCACTTCCTATCAAGTTTAAAGGATGAGCGTCCAGATTGTAGGTGAAGTGTAACTAGCAGTGCACAGCACCTTACAGTGGACAGCAGGTTTTCAACTTGAACTTGCAGTTGGTGCTGAGGTAGAAGGACAGGGTTTTGATCTCCATATCTCACAGACATGGATTCTAAGGACTGGAAATTCAGTGACTTGCTTAGCATTTCAAGACTATGAAGAGGCAGAGCGGAGGCAAATACAGAGGGGCCTTCAGAGTCCCAGTCCAGTGCTCTTTTTTTTTGGTACCAGGGGTTGAACTCAGGGGCACTCGGCCATTGAGCCACATCCCCAGCCCTATTTTGTATTTTATTTAGAGACAGAGTCTTACCAAGTTGCTTAGTGCCTAGCTGTTGCTGAGGCTGGCTTTGAACCCTTGATCCTCCTGCCTCAGCCTCCCGAGCCACTGCGCCTGGCCAGTCCAGCACTCTTTGACCTTGCAGGCACTCGTGGTGGACTGTTGTCTACACGGATTCCCTTTGGTGGGATGTGCAAACGGGAGTTGCTTTAAGGAGAGGGAGGAGGAGAAGAGAGATGCTTCCTGGCTGTGAGGGGCCCATCAAAATTATGGCTTGAAGCTTATTTTTACAGTGCAATAGCGTACCCCGTCTCAGCTGAGCGGAATCCTGTGAAACACAAGTTTAGCTCAGCAGAATTCATCGCCAGCTGAGACTTAAAAATGTGTCTGAGCTCCGTACTTATTGAACACACAAAGAGTATGAATATCAAGTTATTCGGCTGTGAAATAATATCAACAAAGTTAGTTATGTTTAATTTAACTGTTGAATGGAGGTTTAGCAATTTGGGACCGAAGCCTCCGTGAGGAATGGAGAATGGGCAAATCAGACACTAAATTCCCTTCTCCTAATGGCCCCGGCTCTGCCGAGAGGAAAAAGCTGATCTGTGCTTTCCCGCCTCTGCCTATCATCATTAAACACCAAGCAGGACTGGGCTTGGGCCTATTTTTCCTGATGTCCTCCAGAGAAGAACAAATTGCAAACAATGTCAGGTCCCAAGCACCAGGAAGAGCTCCTTGAAAGCTAGAAAGAGTAAAGATCTACACCCATGTCTTTTCATAAGTGCTTCTCGGGGAGGGCAGTTTAAATAATCTTATCTGTATATGAGATGTGATATAAATTGTGGGTTAGGGAGAAGACAGTAGTATCCTGCCATGGAGAAGTCTCCTCCATCTTCTGCTGTTTCTGATGTTTAATGAGACAGTGTTTCTGTCTCCTACTCTCTCCTCCTTTCTCCTCTCTCTTGCACTCTCCTTCATTCACTCCCTCCCTCCCTCCCCAGATTCTGATGAAGCCTTTCCCATGATTGTCACCAGCATTGTCCCTGCCCATCAAAAGCAATGGCATACTCCTGAACATCCTGACATCCAAAAGCATCTCTACTAACTCCCTGGTTGAGACCCACTGCTTGTTGATCTGGTTGGTTTTCATAAACCAGGAAGCAAAAGAGGTAAAGAGTCCTTTTGGGGGGCTGGGGTTGTGGCTCAGCGGTAGAGCACTCGCCTAGCATGTGAGCAACCCGGGTTCAATCCTCAGCACCACGTAAAGACCAATGCATTGTGTACAACTAAAGCAAATAAATAAATGTTTAAAAAAAAAAAAAAGAAGAAGAAGCCGGGCGCGGTGGCGCACGCCTGTAATCCCAGCACTTTGGGAGGCTGAGGCAGGAGGATCGCGAGTTCAAAGCCAGCCTCAGCAATGGTGAGGCACTTAGCAACTCAGTGAGACCCTGTCTCTAAATAAAATACAAAAAAGGTCTGGGGATGTGACCCAGTGGTCGAGTGCCCCTGAGTTCAATCCCTGGTACCACAAAAAAAAAAAAAAAAAAAAAAAAAAAAAAGAGTCCTTTTGGGAGAAAGTTACCAAGATTTTTTTTGTTTGTTTGTTCGTTTAAAAAGTTGAGACTCAAATGAAGCAGAATTAATCTGAAAGGATGTGGAGAGGGCACTCAATTTCCCTTGCTTGCCTCAACCCTGTAGACTGAAAAAGTGAAGTACCTTTGGTCTTAGTGTTGGTTACAGACACTGCAGTCAATGATTCATAAGTGAAAGTTTGCCGAGGGCGCTGGGAACACCTTGGTTTTTCCTGATTAAAGGAAAGATAGAAATGGCACTTCCTTTTCCTCTTCATCCTGTTGACTATAAATGTGATGACAGGAGCTACAGCAGTTATATTGCAACCAGGAGTAAAAAGCTATTTGAAGCAACATCAGCAACTGTCTACTTTCAGAATTCTTGTATTGAAAGAAAAAAAATCTCTTATTTGTTTAAACTCCACAAACCTTAGTATAAGTAGCATAAAAAGCATTTCTAACCAACATAACACAATTTTAATTGATATTTGTAAAGTTTACATAATAATAAATATTTTCCTAATCTGATATTGTTGAAAAGGCAGGATATATATGTCCTTGTTGGGATATTCATGCTGCATAATCCTTTCTCAAGTCCTAAATATACCTACAGAAGCAGATGTGGGAATTATTGCAAGTTGTTAAAAGTGTTCTTTGCATTCTTGTGACTAAGTGACTAAGACTTGTTCTGTTTATACTTTTATCTTCAGGTTTTCCAAATTTTCTTTGCTTTGTCTATGTTACTAAAACAAACAAAAACCAAACCAGGTGTGCATGCTGATGCTGACCTGGGCACAGTAGTAGGACGGAGTCTAAGATCCTAGCAGACAGTCTTCTCCCTGCATTCAGCTCCCAGAGACGTGAGCACAGGCTGTGCAGGGGTCTGCACTTCTGCATGACAGAGTAGAAGAGGTGATCATCAGTCCTGTGATAGATTGCAAAGAAAGGCAGCATGACGATGGGCAGGACTCTCCTTTTTCTTTCTTCACTCTCACCGAGTGGACATGGTGTCGAGTACCAGGCAAAATCCATGATGACGCCAAATGACCATGGTCACCGCCCTCATAGAATGTGCAGTTTACTAATAGAAATAATTTATCCAATAATTACAGAAATACAGCATTCGAGTGAGGATAATGCCTGTGAAGGAGCAGTGAGGGAGGTGTGAGGAGCAGAGGTCTGGTCTAGTTTGGGGAGTTAGTGCAGAAGTTCCTGGGGAAGCCTGTTTGAGCTGAGGTCTGAAGAGCTAATTAGAAAAAGCTGGCAAGAAGACGGTTCCAGACAAAGGCACTTGCAAAAGCCCTGGGCCAGAGGGAAGGTGGCCTGTCTGTGCAGAGAAGCCTGGGCCCCCGGCGCACAAAGCCCGAGGGCTTGAGTGGACCGGCCACACAGTCAGGATTCTAGGCCTTAGGCTCCCTAAGGGTCATAGGACAAAAACCACATTTTATTTTATTCTTTTCTGGTACAGGGGATTGAACCCAGGGATGATTAACCACTGAGCACATCCCCACCCCTTTTTATGTTTTATTTAGAGACAGGGTCTCACTAGGTTGCTTAGGGCCTTGCTAAGTTGCTGAGGCTGGCTTTGAACTTGTGGTCCTCCTGCCTCAGCCTCCCAAGCTGCTGAGGTTACAGGCGTGCACCATCACATCCAGAGAAATACAATTTTTAGTTAGAGGAGAGGAAGGACGTGTGTTGCGAAGTGATCCCTCAGGTTGTTCTGGATCTGCAAGCGGGTGGAGGCGAGTAACAGGAACTCTTCTCTTTTGTCAATCTTAAGGAACTAGAGTCTATGGATGGTAATGAAAAGCAGATGCATTTTGGCCTAATATGAGGTGAAGAAATTACTCTAATCATGAGACATTAAATAACTATCATGTATTCAGTTATTACTAATTGAGAGACACCATGCCAAGAGTTTCTACACTTGATTTTTTTTTCATTTAATTCTCATAACAATCTTAGGGGGAGAGGCTACTGTCTTCCCACTTTACAGATTATAAAATTGAGGCTCAGGGAGGCCAAGTGACTTGCCCAACATCACACAGAGAATAGTTGTCAGACCCTGTTCTTTTGGTTGTCATTTTGGTTTTCTGGGGGTGCTGGGGATCGAACCCAGGGTCTCACACATCTTGGTTAAGGGATATACCTCTGAGCTCATCCCCAGCCCTAGACCCACTTCTTGAACTGAGTTCTGTCTGGCTAATGCTAAAGATTTATCTTCCTCTCTAAGCCACACTGCAGCCTGTGCCCAAACAAAGAGCCGTCATCCTGCCCTAGGTGTGAAGGGAGTGCCCAGGTGACTTCTTCCCTGAAGGACTCCCTGCACCGAGAGCTCTGGAGTTTCCAGAGTTATCCTGTACGGGCTGCTTCCCACTCACTGGGAGAAAGTTTGGACTCTGGGACAAGAAGGCATTTCCTCCTGTGTCCCTTCCCAGAGAGCTGACACCTCTGTCCCCCTTCCTGCCTTGGGTCACTCCCCGCACAGATCCTATCCTCCTTAAGGCTTGGAGACGCCCTCTTTGCACAGTCTCTGGAGAGAAGCCGGCAGCAGTCTGCCTGGCCAGGGAGCTCTGCTTCTGCTTTCTCCTGGGCACTGGAGGAACTGGTTCCAT
This sequence comes from Tamias sibiricus, assembly GCA_025594165.1. NCBI lineage: Eukaryota > Metazoa > Chordata > Mammalia > Rodentia > Sciuridae > Tamias > Tamias sibiricus. Next base: position 55,644,578 of record CM046658.1, read on the forward strand.
TTTGGAAGTGAGGCGACGAGGCCTTTCACGGACTTGAGCCCAAGCTAAGGAGCCAAGCGGGAGCCACCAGACGAGCAGCCCCACCATTGCTCTCAGAGGTCACTCCCCAGGGAGCAGGGAGAGTGGAGGGTTAAGAAGTTGTCAGGTGCCTTTCACGTCCTCTCTGAAGTCAAGGAACAGCTGTCACTCTATAACGACCCTGAGCACGATGAACATTTTGGGAAAAGGCGTAATTTTTAACTAAAGAAAAATGCTGCTTCTCTGCAAGAAAATTCGGCCACTAACTTCATCTGACAGGTGTAATAGACGGTGGTGGTTTTGGGGGGATGCATGGTGTAAAGTAAAGCAAGAGAGGTAATAAGCATCTTGGCATTTATTCTTTATGTAGGAATATTTGTTCCTCAAAGCCAGACTACGTGGAATATTAGCATTTGAATAAATTATTCAACACCTTCCAGAGAAAGCAAGGGGAAAAATCTTTTCAGCATTATAACATGGCAATCTACAAGGTAGTAGAAAAAGAAGGCTGTCATTTTTTCTTCAATTACAAAAGGCAAATATTTATTATTTATAAGTATTCGCCTTGTATAGGCTTAAATGTTATTTATGAACCTGTTGCACAGTGATTTTCAATGTAACTCATTATTTTTAGCCTTAGGGTGTTGTAAAGGAGCATGGATATATTTAATGACACTCTGCTAGTCAGCGCAATTACACTGTAATCATTATGTAAAATGTGCTATTAATTAAACCAATTTCTAGTTAGAACATTCGCTTCTGCAGGGCTTAATCTTAATCTCCAGCAATCTTTCTCTCTGTTTTTCACCTATTAATTATATGATTACTTTTAAAGTTGCATATGATAAAATATGTTTTTATTTTTAAGCTTAATACCATCGATTAGAGATATTTGCCAAATGGATCTTGTGTGTGTGGGTCAAAGATTTCTGTTTCATGAACTGGAAGCTTTAGTTTAAAAAGTTATTTTTTGTAATGTTGGATATTTTTTCCAAATCAAACTCTTATATGTTCCCTTTTCTGTCTATTAGCATTATTCACAAAAATCCTCAGTTTTGTGACTTTGGAAAATATAATCATCCTTTGGTATCTGAAGAGGATTGGTTGTAAGAACCCTCCACTCAAGGACACTCAAATCCTCAGATGGTTGAGTCCCTTACATGAAATGGTGTAGTATTTTATATATCTACACATATCCTCCTCTATACCTTAAATAATCTCTGGATTGCTTATTTCCTAATACAATTCAGTGCTATGCAAATAGTTATATTGCTCAGAGAATAGTTAGAGGGAAAAAAAAAGTCTACATATGTTCATTATAGATGAAATTTCCCCCAGATATCTGAATCCACAGTTGGTTGAATCCTCAGACCCAGAAGCCTTGGATAAGGCCAGCTGATTATATTCAGTTTCCCTTCAATTGAGTCATTGCTGTATTGAACTTACACCCTTTATGTTTTACTTTAGTATTTTGCTAAAGAAACTCAAGGTAGGTTAATAAACGGGTGGTGTTCTGTTGAGTGCATAGCCCACCTCTTGGGGCTTTCCCACTCTTGTTCTTCCCAAAGTTTTGTATAGCTTTTGCATTTAAAAAATATTTTGTTTTAGTTGTAGTTGGACATAATACCTTTATTTTATTTTTATGTGGTGCTGGGGATCGAACCCAGTGCCCCACACATGCTAGGTGAGTGTTCTACCGCCGAGCCACAACCCCAGCCCCTAACTTGCATTTTTAATAATGTGGAGAAACTGCTTTCTGGTTTCCTTGAATGATTCTAGCTGGTTATAGCAACATTTCTTTTATCACCCCCCCCCCTTTTTTTTGGTCATTCCTTTCTCTAGAATGACCTGTGTTGGAAGGGCGGGGATGGGGTAGGGGACAGGAAGGAACAGGCTTCTGCACAGAGTAGGCCATGGTAACACACCATCCCTCTCCTGAGAGGGAGAGAGAGAGATTTTAAAACCCTCAACAGATGACTAGAAAGAAGGGCCCACCTGGAACCTCTAAGAAAACAAATCCCGGAGGAGACACTTTGCCTCACAGGCACAAATCCCAGACACATCCTCTACAATCTTTGCATTTGTCCCTTAGGTAGGACAATGTACTACATGAAACTGTGTGGAATTATTTTGATGAGAGTTGAAAAATAGAAGTTCTTATCCATATTTAAATTTCTGAGTGCTCCGCCCCCTCTGCAAAGTATGGATCTTCACATCAAAATTTCTGGAGTTTGGCTCTGTGAAAACCTTTCTGAGGGCCTGGGGATCCTGATTGTCCCTCGGTGCCCTGATGAAATGTTTTTATTCATCTTGCTCGCTGCCTGGAGTTGACACGGGCAACATCAATCATGCCTTGCCAGTGTATTAACATGGCTGCACCTGCTTAAACCATCCACATGTTGTAACTCAGAAGAAGTTGGGAATCAAAAATGGTGTTATTGATGTGTACTCCCTTAGCTTGTCCCATAGTACGAAAGTTTCTGCCCTGATGCCATCTGCTAAGGGAAGGGATTTATCCATCAATGTGGAGCACCCACCGAACCGATATCAAATCCAGCAAATAGTTATCATCTTAGGAGTGTCCAGAGAAGCCCCATGGCCCTGTTTCTAAATGATTAATTTCCCTTGGTTGCTGGTTTCAGTTACACCATAGACTTACTGGGAAAAGTTTATGTGGAGTCCGTGTCAGAAGTTCTTTGGCTAAAGAGGTGAGGAAAATGAAAAGGGGCTAGAAGTTCACGAAGGAATTTTCAAATGAAGCCAAGTTCAAAAACCTTGAAAGAAAAGATTGATAAATTGATTAAGACTTTGTCTCCCAAGAAACACCACAAACAATGATAACCTGGGGGAAAATATTTGCATCGTGTATGAATCAAGAGGACAACCAATAATGCAGTGAAAAAAGGGGAGAAATAGAAACAAGAAAAAATTATAAACGATCTGTAAATATATGCAAAAGATACTCAACCTCATTCCTGTTTTATAAAATGCAGATTAAAACAACAAGGATATACCACCATACTTATCAGAGGTAAAACTTTAAAAGTTTAATCATATTGGAATATGGGGAAACAGGCATTCCTGTGCAATGTGTATGCAGGTGAATCATTGCAATCGCTTCAGTTGGGAATTTAGCTATGATTGTCAAGATGTCAATTGCACACATTTTGACCTACTTCTATGCCAGAGTGGACATAGTCCCATAAGAAGACAACAGTATATATATATATATATATATATATATATATATATATATATATATATATATATTTACATATATATATATATATATATGTTTTATACATATATAAAACAATATATGTAACATATATATGTATAATATCATATATATATATATGAAAGGGTGGGGATGTAGCTCAGTGGTGGAGCACTTGTCTGGCATGTATGAGATCCTGGGTTCAATCCTTAGTACTATAATAATAATAATAATAATAATAATAATAATAATAATAATAATGGCTGGGGTTGTAGCTCAGTGGTAGAGCTATTGCCTAGCACATGCGAAGCACTGGGTTCAATCCTCAGCACTGTATGTAAATAAATAAATTAAATTAAGATATTATTATTATTATTTGGTACCAGGGATTGAACTCAGAGGCACTTGACCACTGGGCCACATCCCCAGTCCTTTTTTGTATTTTATTAGAGACAGGGTCTCACTGAGTTGCTAAGTGCCTCGCCATTGCTGAAGCTGGCTTTGAACTCGTGATCCTCCTGCCTCAGCCTCCCAAGTGCTGGGATTACAGGTGTGTGCCACCACACCCGGCTTTTAAGATATTATTTACATCTACAACTAAAAAAAATTAAAAACGTGTAGGCATAAATGTAGAAATACAAATTAATTTCCAAATGTGTGACCTTGAGCAAGTTAGTCAATGTGTCTCAGTTTCCTCATCTATAAAACAATAAACTTTAATGGTAAATAATAAAATATCATTATTACAAATAGTTATACATCAAAACTATAATAATGATACCTACCTCAAAGGACTATTGTGAGAAAACACAAGTTAATAATATAAAATGCTTAGTAGATACTATATGTTAGTTTTAAATATTATCTAATATATTATTTATTAATATATAATATTAAATATATCTATTAACTACATTTCTATGTTTAAAAGGAAATTTCAGCTATGCTGAGTGTAAAAACACCTGTGTGAAAAATCAAATACATAGTCATCCCTAGAAGGGATGTTTACATAAGGAACTACTGATTATTCTAGGGCTATTCTAGAGATTATTCTAGGGATATTCTTCTTCTACTGTTTACATTACACCCCTCTAGTGAACTTGTATTGGTTTTATGATACAAAATTCAAGAGCAAAACAACAACGACAAAAAAATAAAACCAAACACTGAGTGGATTAGGGATTTAAACAAGACAAAGACAAAGAAAGATAGTCTTCTGGAAAATATTGTTCATTCACTCATTCAAAGAACATGTATTGAATATCTACTGTACTATAGGCACAAGTTATAAAAGATGAATAAGATATGGTGATATGATTCTTCACAAGTGCATGGTCTAATGGGGGAGAGAGACACATAAGAAAAATATTCAAATTGCTGAGGAAGCCCAGAGAGGAAAGTGATAAATTCTGGTGGTAATATCTGACTGGGTTTTAAAGGATGAATAAAGAGTTTTCCTGGTGGGCACACAAAGTTGAGAAGGCAAAACTAATGTATGGTGAGAGAAATCAGAATTGTGGTTGCTTCTAGGGTAGAAGGAACTGGGTCAGGGGCACAGGGAACTTGCTAAGGTGATGGAATGTTCTGTATCTTCTTAGGGGTGTGTGTAATGTGAATATATGCAGTTGTTGAAACTGACCAAATGGTGCAATTAAGATATGTGAGTTTTGTTATAGAGAAGGATATCTTAATTAGAAAGAAGAGCACAAAAATAAAGCATAAATGTATGAATGAATGAGAGTGGAGGGAGAAATAGAGGTGTATATCAATAGGTACAGCTAAGTGGTATCCTTGCCAAGAGGTGAGGGAAGACTGAAGTGAGGAGACAGAAGGGGCAGGAACGGTCAAAACTGCAGGCACTGATGCCCATCCTGGCTACTTGATAATGCATGAGAATCCAAATCAATTGAGGGCTTCAAACACATCTGATACCTTTAATCCACTCCCTACCTTCAAGGAGCCTCCATTCCTGAGCCTTCAAGTAGAGGCTCAGATTCAAGCCCCTGAATATTGGAGCTCCAGTTCCAAGCAGTGCACACCTTCCGGCACCTGTAGGAAAGGCCACATCACTAACTAGGGCCTGCCTGTCTTGGCACAATGACAGATGCAATCTTCACATAATGGTGGCTTGTCCTTGAAAAACTTCTCCAATGCACAGAGCACAGGCGTCTTGACTCATCTCTCAGGCATGTGCACAGGTCTTTTTGTTGCCTCTGTTATTTCGTGAGCAAAGTTCTGTTATAGACCACAAGTGGGCAAACTCTCCTCTTTCTGAGCCAGCCTGTGCTGGGATTTCCTCTCAGGTCCTCCGTAGAAACAAAACATTATCTCCCAGTACAATCTCTTTTGGTCCATAAAATTTGTTTGCTTGGTTTTTAAAAAAAATTTAATTTGTTATATATGACAACAGTATGCATTACAATTCATATTACACATATAGAGCAAAATTTTGCATATCTCTGCTTATGCACATAGTAGAATCATATCATTCATGTCTTCATACATGTACTTAGGGTAATGATGTCCATTGCATTCCACATCTTTCCTACCCCCATGCCCCATCCCTTCCCCTCCCTCCCCTTTTCCCCTTCACCCTTTCTAGAGTTCATCTAATCCTCCCATGCCCCCCCCCCCAGCACATTATGAATCAGCATCCTTCAATCAGAGAAAACATTTGGCATCTGGATTTTTGGGATTGGCTAACTTCACTTAGCATTATGTTCTCCAACTCCATTTATCTGCAAATGTCATGATTTCATTCTCTTTCAATGCTGAATAACATTTCATTGTGTATATGTACCACATTTTCTTTATCTATTCATCTACTGAAGGGCATCTAGGTAGGTTCCACAGTTTAGCTATTGTGAATTGTGCTGCTGTAAACATTGATGTAGCTGTGTCCCTGTAGTATGCTGTTTTTAAGTCCTTTGGGTATAGATGGACACTCTTTGTTTGATTTGTGGTTTTTTTAGTGGAATTTATGTTTTAAAGCAGAAAATTCCACCAAAAAGTGCAGATTTCACAGATACCTCCACTTGTGTATGTATTTAGCTTTGTTGTTGTTGTTTTTATTATTAGCATTTTCCATTAGTGTGGTACATTTCTTACAAGGGATGAACCTATATTGACACATTACTATTAACTAAAATCCATAGCTTACATGGGTTCAGTCTTTGGGTTATCTAGGTCTATCGGTTTTGACAAATGTGTAATGTCCTCTACCTGCCATTACATTCCTCCTATCCACCCTAGCTCCCAACCACTCCTGAACCAGTGGCAACCATTGATCTGCTTACTGTTCTTACAGTTTTGCCATAGAGGGCTTTAGTTTCTTAGAAAAACTGAGGACATTTGAAATCATCCGCACAGATTATCACAATATAAAGGATTAAAATGCCTCTATTTTTTACTTTCAGATTTTATTCCTGAATTTTACAAAATAAAGGGGAATATTTGCATCATGCAGTTAATTCATTGTTTAAGTAGAAATATACTTATTTATTCATTTGCTTAGTCATTCAACAAATCAGCAAATATTTATGTGCTGGGCATTGCAATGTACCAAAGTCAGACAAAATAATTCACTCTGGTGATGATAGGCTACAGTGGAATACATAAGAATCTAGTATTAGGAAGAATAATCTGACATTTATTAAGCACTCACTATGTGCTGCACAATGCTAATAACCTTTAGATATATCATCACATGTATTGCACATGTGCACATGCACGGGAGCACACACACACACACACACACACACACACCTAGGAAGGAGGCACTATGATTATTTCTGCTTCAGACCCAAGGAAAATGCCTTGTCAAAAGTTTCACAGCTAATGAACAGTGGCGCTAACACCTGTATTCCTTCCAACTCCAAAGCCCACACTCCCAACCATTGACAACTCAACAGCACTTGAGAACACGGGCAATCCTGGGTTCAAATTTCTCTATTGGTTGATGGACTTTTGACCATTTAATGTCTTAGAGCTGCAATCTAACCACCCATTCAGCTGGAGTTGTTTTTCTCCTTTCTACTCTTTTTTCAAAGTCTAGCTCAAGGTCTCCCTGGACTCACCATCTCCACTTGCCCCTTCCTCTGCTCCCTCCCCAACACTGGCTGGCCTTCATCTTGCCCCTCCCTACTACTGGGCTTCTTCACTCTGTGTACAGTCCATGGTCTGGCGTGTACCACTTTGTATTCTGGACACTCACATATTTAACTTGACATTAGCATGTCTCATACAATTTCTTCCATATTACTATGTCCATTATTTTTAAATCTCTTTCTTTGATTTAGCTCATTTTTGTTTGCATAGTCTTAAACAATAATATTCCAGGAATCATGAATGTGAAGGACTAATCATATATTTTTTTCCTAATATACATTAAAAGAAATAACTATTTAAGTAAAAACAGTCCATTCATGGGCTACCTAAAATCACCTCGCCAGCACCAGAGGAGTACACCTCACATTTAGGGAGACTGGCTTTCGCCCGGCACCTTCCTGAAGGCTGGGACTTCATCATATTCATCCTCCATTTCCAGTACCTAGCTCAGCTCTTGGCACATAGAGAATGTTCCACAAATGTCTGTCGAGTAAATGAAGCAGTGAATGAGTGAATGAGTGGGAGTTGGAGGTGGTCCATAGACATCTGTCAAAACTTTCCTGATATTTATAGAACTGGTGGCTATGGAGCTAGAGGTTGACAGGAAACTCCAGGCTAGTGTCTAGGCCAACATGGGACAATGGTGTAGTGGCCACTGGGTGAGAGTGTCCTCTCCGGGAAGAGTAGGCAGCTGTGCAGGAAGAGTGTGCAGGCAGCAACGTCACAGGGCAGACCCACAGAGAGGACAACAAAAATTGCTATTCCAGTCAGTCACCCATCAGACATCTGCTGGCCCAAGTGAAGGGTCACTGTTTTCAGCAAAAGTGGTCTTCAAGTCTCTGAAAAGTACATAGGCAATCCTTGTCATCACAACCCATGTGCCAGAGGTGTTGCCCACAATGAAACCAGTGAGAGACTAGTTGTCCAGTTGTGTGACCTCCAACATTAGTGACTTTTTTAAGTTGACTAAAAAGCAAGTCTAGAGGATTTATTTAGATTTTCCCCAGTAACAATTTCACCTTATGCAAACAATCTACTTCTGTGGTTTTATCAGGGTCTCATGATGGGTCTGGGAAAAAGAGCAGAAAGGTAGAGAAGCAAGACACCATGCTACAAAGGATAACACTTTATTGAGCCCAGGGGTGTATTTCATTGCCCCCTCCCCTTGTCCCAGCATGGTGGTCGCTCACTGTCTCAGTTCCACCGGTTCCTTTATTGCCTATGTGAGCAGAAACTTATACCTGTCATATCAGCACTTGCAGAATGTCCTTTCAATGAGTCCCAAGTGCCTCCCGTTCATAAAGAGGTCGGTAGCAGGAGATAAAGAAGGTAACCTATTCAACCACCCCGGAGGAAAAGCTCAATAAGTGCTTTGATTATTAACCTCAGCCATGTTGTCAGTGGTGGAGGAATGGGACTTTGCCGGGCTCACAAAATGAGAGACTTACAGGAAATCTTGGGCCTGGAGTGAGTATCATAAGCAACAAGTATTACTTTCTTAGCTTTAAGTTTGAAGGACATTGGATACTCCTCTGAGTGAAATGGGTGCTACTAGAGGGTTTGAGCAGAACAGTAGACTAATCTGATTTATTTTTTTTAAAGTGTCATTCTTGGTTTTGGGGTGAAGATTAGGAGGAAGGGTAGATTCTGGGAGACTCCGTAGGTGCTATTTATTTCCATGTAGAGGCAAGATGATGACAACTCAATCAGCACGGTAACAATGCAGGTTGGAAGAAGTGGCCAGGTTCTGGTTCTATTTTGAAGGTAAAGCCAAATGGATCTCCTGATGCTTTGAACATGGATGTGAGACCAAGAGAGATGCCAAGGATGGCTCCCAGCTTAATGGCCAGAAAATGAAACTGCCGTCAACCAACGTCCTTCCTGTGATGAATATGTATTGAGGGAGAGAGGCGTGACCATTCTTCCCTAAGGACCCAGAGATAAGGAGGCACCTGGTAGAATTCGCCTGGAATGAACCACCTTTGAGGCCTCAGCCCAAACAGAGACATTTGCCTGAAGAGCAGAGGTCCTGCAAGATGGTAGGTTGGGGAGGAGGAGATAAATAGCTATGAAGTATTTGTGTTCTGGAGCCTTCCCTCCCTGAATTGATCAGTCCTGCCCTGGAGTGAGCTCCAGCCCTCACTCCCAGGGTGTAGGAATTCCTGGGCCTGATTCTTAAGAACATATATTTGGGAAATGTCTCCTCTGTAACCACCTCCCTTGGAGCGCTTCACGGGTCCAGGCATTTGGGAAGCAATACGTGTTTCCTGAGGGCCGCAGGCATTTTCTTTCCTAACTTTATTTCCAGACTGCTTCCTTCCAGATGAATCTAGTGAACATATTCAGTCTCACACCGAGTAGGAAGGTTTCTGAGGGAAGCGCAGGCAGCCTGCATACTCCAGCTGGTGAACTGTTTGCGGTAACTCTATTTTTAATATACATTGCTGACCCTAATGATGGTCTATTGAGATGAGGGCAAGAAATGTCTGATCAAGTGGAGATTAATTTTTGACTGTGTCGCCCGGAATGCATGAAAATGCACTCCTTTTTCTATTTAGACTCCCAGGATGCTTTGATTGATTGACTAGTTTACAAATGAAGGTGATAAAATTAGGTTGAAGACCACATACATTTCTTAAAATGAGGCTGGCTGGTCGTGGAGACAATGAGGTTTGGACAGATTGTATTGCTGGTTTAGGCAATCTTCTGAGCATGTCAAGATTTATAGACCTGTACTGTAATGTTACAATTGCAGCTCACTGATATAGGTTTCTTTTCAAATTCTTTCCCATTTTATTTGAAAAAGGCCATTAGAGAGTTATAGACTATTGAAAAAGCTTTTTCTTTGCTAACCCTTAATAAACTCTTCCAAACAAGGACTACTGCATTTTTATATTAAATTTAGACCCAAATCTATAAAAAACATGCTATCCCAGGTTGGATAATTTGATTATTATTATCTAAATGGAGTTATGGTTCATATTGGTTTGCAGTAATGTACATGGTAAATAAAATGTAAGTTCAGATTTGTATAAGATCACAGGACACTGGGTTTTCTTTTGTTGTTGTTGTTGTTTTCTCTGAGTCTTTCTTTGGGGAATTCCAGTCAATTTACCCTGAGATGAGAAATTAAAAGAGAGAGAGAGAGAGAAGAAGAAAAAAGAAGGTCCCAGTGGTGAAATTAATGCTGCGTTGTACTAAAAACAAATTGCTATTAATATTTGTTCTCATCATCATAGAAGAAAGATACAAATGTCTTAGGAGTTGCCCAACTAATAAGATTTAACAAGGGGACCAAAAAAGCATGAGAAAATACTCAGCAGAATTAGAAACAATTATTCCATTGTAAGTTATGATGTGAGAAATAATAGATGAGATTCTGGAGTTATTTATGAATTAGTCAATTCTGTTTCATACATTTTTGCCATCAAAATAACTTATGAAATCATTTTCCAGGCCCATAGCATTTTATGAGAGTTTTGTACTCCGTTAAAGATTTTCTTCTAGGGCTTTCTGCAGCTACTCTGAATTCTTTGGTGATGCCCAGACTTTGACATAAGTTTTCCAACTCCAAGGGCAATACACTGGCAGTCCAGAATCTTCCCCGAGGTCATCAGGCTGCAGCTGTACAGTATGCAGAGAAGGCCAATGGATTTTATCAGTTTAGCAGGAGGAACTTGAAGAGGGTTGAGAGTGTCAAATATGGTGATGTGGATGAAGGGCTTGGCCCGGTGCCTGGTGCCCAGTAGGTCTAGACCATTGTTGTCATTAGTGATATTATTTTTCCCAAGCCTCTGGTCTCCAGGAGGCAGGATTAGCACAGTGTGAGCCACACATACATTCCACAGTGTTGCTGGCAGTCTACGTGACCTTGAGAGTGAATCCCTCATGATCTCTGTTCCTTTGTTCTTAGGGTGACCAGCTACTTCCAGGGGCCTTTTCCCTTGGGGTAAAATGAAGTAACAGACATGAAAATTGTTAGACGTATGGAGTCCTTTAAGGACATCAGAAATTAATTTCAATAATTTCCAGATACCTGCTCTTTGGCTTTTTTAAAAGTGGAAAGTGGACCAATGTGAATAGTCAGTAGGGTGGGCCGGGGGCTTCCCTAGCTGCCAAGGGCGGTTTACAAGGGGGCTGCCAGTGTGAGCAAAAGGATTTAAGAGGGCTTGGGGTCAAGCGGATTGAAGAACCCAGCAGAACACGGGACTGCCGCCACTGATTTAGTTTGGAAGTGGATGAACTTTGAAATGCAGAACATCATTTCTGCGGAAGGTCGTCATATTTCTTGATGATTTACACGGAGAAGTCTGGGACTGTGCCGGGTTCATTTTAGATCCTCCAGTGCCAAGAGAAAATATGCTGATGGAAGAGAGAGTGCCGGGATGGCTGGCAACGCCACGAGTGCCAGGAGAAATGGCAGAACTGGGCCTGCGCAGCCCCTGTCAGCCCAAGTGCTGATTGCACCTCAGTCCTTCTCAGGCTCTTTCGGAGGACTTTGCAGTTTGGACTTTTGTAAAGAGGCTCAGTTGACTTTTTCCTCTCTACAACAGGAAGCCTGCAGAAATACTGGCTCAGGGTGCAGTTGGAACACAGGAAGTATCCCATAGGTGGACCTTAGGTAGAAACCCAGTAGGTAGGTGTAAGAACAGATAGTGTAAGGATAGACAGTCACCCCTCAGTATGGAGGGAGATTGGCTCCAGGACCCTCTGAAAATGCTCGGATCCACAGATGTTCAACTCCCTTCTATAAAATGGTATAATAGATAACATATAACCCATGCTTTTCTCCCTGTAAACTTTAAGTCATCTCTGGATTACTTGTAATGTCCCAGATGATGTAAATGCTATGTAAGTACTTGATCTACTGTGTTGTTTAGAGCATAATGACAAGGAAAAAAGTCTGCATATATGTAGTAAAGATGTAATTTTTTTCCCCAAATATTTTCAAACTGAGGTTGTTTGGATTCACAGATAAGGAACCCATGGATACAAAGGTCCAACTGTACCTTTTTTTTTTTTTTTTTTTCCTTTTTAACCCATGGGTTTTATTTTATTTTATTTTATTTTTTTGGTGATAGGGATTGAACCCAGAGTCTTATGCATGCTAGACAAATGTTCTACCACTGAGCTCCATCCTTAGCCAACTCATGGCTCTTTATGAAACTGTTTTCATTTTGATGGACATATTAAGGCTGTATACCTTTTCATTTTCATAAACTGATTTTTATGGAAAGAAAGTTTGTCATCACTGTGGAGTAGACAAAGAATTTCACCTGGCAAAACCTGGCAGATTCAAGAAAATCATTTGTAATGGGAGGGGACTAGGTTTAGGCCACCAGTGCCAGCAAACCTGATGGGCCAGGTCTTTGGAAACACGGGCGGTAGTAGAGGTAGGGGCTCTCTGCACCCAGGTGGTCCCCCTACCATTGTCCCAGCAGGTGGGGCACATCCCATCTAAGGTATGGTCTGCCCTGGTCCCCATATTGGAGTGATATGCCTATTTCCTTTCTACTCCTTCACCTTCCCAACTCCTCTGCAGGGTACGGTGACGCCAGCAGTTGCAGTGACGAGACAGTCCATTATATTCTGGAATGACGTCATTAGCCTATTGATAATCTTTCTAAATGTTTGCCAGAAAATCTTAGCAACAGAGGTATTTAGAGGTTTGGATAAGTTTGAAACACAGTGATTTTTCAATCTTATAAGCTAACCAATCCAGGGGCCTGTTAGTCTACAAGTGTCTGCCATCTTTCTCAGGGTGTCAGAGAAAATCGAGTGACGGATCACTTTTCAGTGTCACTGCTAGAGACCAGTGACAATCAGTGAAATGATTGTGTCTGCCTCTACACATATCTGTAATTGATTGCCTAAACCCTACGACTCTCTTTCCCAGTTGATATGATGGAACATTGGAGTGAAATCACTCTCGATGAGGAGGAGCCAGGTCCATTTGTTATTTACTTCCCTGCCTGCTTCTTTCTCCCCATCCGGTGCCAATTGTCCCACAAGAGCACATTATGGTAATCAGCTGGAATGTATGTATAGGAATCAATCAAGGTGAGAGCCGTCGCAAGAGTTATGACATTACAAAGTCTGTTTGTAACTTTTGATTTATGGAAGATTTTCCATTTTATAAATTGGGAGTGAGGCATGTTGGGATGGCTTAACCCTTGAATTCCCCAACAAGGGAAACACATCAAGCACGAAAGCTAATAGACAATGGGCATTTTAATTACCCAGTGCCTGTAGATAATCAGAGTTCTTGCACATTTGGCTTGTGACTTTTAGAAACATTCTCCCACTCTCTGAACACATTCCTTGTCCTTTTTTACAAAATAAAATTGGTTCATTTTCTGGACAGTAAAGACGTGATGAATTGTCATTAAGGACTGATACCCACACACGATGCTCTCTTCTGCCAGGAGCCTGGGGGGAGCAACCATGCTACGGTAATGTTCCTGGGGCACTTCCCGCTGCTGATTGTCACTCTCAGAGAAAGGATTTCACAGACACCAGTTCCTAGGCCCACGAGTACTGGGCATGATGGTCTCAGTCCTCCTCTCATTCTTTTTTTGAAATTTTTGAAAACTAGGGAAAAACCAGATGGGAGCCATTTTTCCAAATGAACAAGGCAATATGAAGAGTTGTGTTATTAATAGATGTACTTTTTATAGGCTCAGCAGGTACCACAATCATGGCTTTAGAGGAGGAAGGAAATGGGGGTGATCATATTGAAATTTAGACCTTTATGTTCATCAGTTGTTAGAATTATTTCAGAGTATGATGGGTTGGTATTGGTGGTTCTGTTTTGCAGGTGCAGAAACAGAACAAAATATATGAAATTCCTTGTCTAAGAACATACTACTGATTATCAGTAACACAGGTTGGAGGCTAGGCCTCCTGACTCTTGGTCCAGTACTTCTCATTTGATTGCATTTAATTTGTATTTCTGCTCCTACCACAAGCAGAACACAGTGCTAGGTACTCTTCCTTCTCACTCCAATTTCTGACCAACCATACCTGACTTATCAAAGGCTGTCCCACTGTGGGTTAGAGCTTCTGTCATTCTGATCAATAGCTCACAGTCCCCCTTCACAGCAATGGCTCTGCAATGCCAAGGCACTGGGGGACTTATGCCCAGGACGCCCATTACTGAAGGGTCGGACATGGTTCCCCCTGGTGGAGAAGGAGCTTAAGAGAAGAAAAATATCTGTCCTAGTCCAAGGTCACTGGATCTGCGTTTTTCTTAGCAATCTGACCAAATTATCTTGTGTTGAACTAAAGTTCTGTTTCTTTTTTTATTTGCACGGTGGACCTATTTCACTTAAAGCTGCTTCTTTTTTTTTTTTTTTCCATAATGTGAATCTTAAAGCTAATAAGAATGCAGATCCCTGCAGACCTGCTCTCTCTCTTATAATCCATTAGGAACGTGAGATCGCCGTCTCTGGAAAACTTAAAAAACCATTTAAAAACAAAAAGATGAATAAATGAAAATGTTATGAACCTGGAAATGTTAATTAAGCCATTCTCAAGGAATAGGCTTTCCAGCCCGAATTAAAACATCCCATCACTTTAAAATAGTTAACATCTTTCTCCTTGAAATAAGTCCAAATTAAGGACAAAATCATTATAAAAAGAAATAGTAAAGGGACCAGAAAATGGTGCTAAGAATTTGGCTATCAACTGATATCCTCAAGTTAGAACAAACCACCAAGGCCAAAGACATAAAGTGAAGTCTGTTTCCAGACATTCTCCTGTTACTGCCAAGCAATTGTCTGGGTACCTTGACGTGGATTCATAGAAGGTAGACACTCACAGATCATCTTGCTGGATCTTCAGTTTTTAGATGGGGGAACTATGACCCAGAGAGGGCAAGTCATTCAATAGGCCTAAGGATAGAACTTAGAACTCCAGACTCCGAGTCTAGTTCTTTCCACTGCACACACAGCTCAGCAAAATAATTTCAAAATAAGAGTAACAACAATAATAACTTTTTTTTTAAAAAAGGCACAGAATCTATTCGCTCTGATCTACAGGTTCGTCTCCTTGGTTAATTCTTTTTCAGTAAATAAACAGAGCAGAGCCTCCCTTGTCAGGACATCATTCAGCTAACAACCTTGGCCCTCAGACTCAGGGACACCAACTGTAATACAGAGCATAAAAGAGACTGAGTCCCCAATACCGCTGTAACAAAGCCCATGCACCAAATGTCACTCACTCAGCCCCATGGAAGGTGTCTTCAGGCTCTCCTCAGTATTATTTATTCCATTTGACATATAATTCCAAGCAGATTTGAAGCAGAAAGTTAGTTGGTAGCAGCCTGACAGCAAGAAGAGGCAGCTGTCATTTCTTCCTGACAACCATTAGAATTGACAACTGGTAGCCTGGCAGTGGGGGAGCAGATGGAAAAACTGTAAGACTAGAAATAAGAACCCCAAATACAGTAATAAAGGGCCATTTTGTTTAAGGGCGAGAAGGTCTACAAACGTATCTTCTGAGGGCACCCCTGTCTTGCTTCAAAGAGCAGCAATAGCTAGTGATGACTTTGTTTTCTTGAGCACCTACCATGTGAGGGAGAAGGTATGGGGTATTTTCATCTTTTTTTTTTTTTTTTTTTTTTGTGTGGTACCAGGGATTGAACTCAGGGGCACTCGACCACTGGGTCACATCCCCAGCCCTTTTTGTATTTTTATTAGAGACAGGGTCTCACTGAGTGGCTAAGTACCTCGCCATTGCTGAGGCTAGCTTTGAACTCGTGATCCTCTTGCCTCAGCCTCCCAAAGTGCTGGGATTACAGGCGTGCACCACCGCGCCCGGCGGTGTGGGGTATTTTCATAAATTACTTCTAAACTTTGGAATGCTGCAAGGGAGATAATATAATTCCTATTTTATAGATAAGGAAACTGAAGTTCAAAAAATGTCAAGAATCAATGCCCAGGGTCACAAGACCTATAAAAGACAGAGCGAATTTTGAGTACAGGAGGTCAGACTCCAAAACTGTATTCTTTCTTTTATTCTCTGTGACTCAAATTCATCATCAACACCTGGAGCAAGAAAGGAAATGATACATCATGCATGATTTTCTCAGTGAAAGAGAATAAGGAGAATGAAATACATTTTAAAATATGCCACCTACCTATGTTTTTTGCATAGACTATATGAGATATGAGGCCAGCGGCCCCTCAATTGACATCATGGATAAATGAGGTGCTATTGAATCTGTGCACACTTTTGGGTGGGAGCCCCTTTCTGTTTAAGCCCCCTTTACTGTTCTAACACATTAACAGCCCTCCAAGGGCCCACAGGCTGGTTTGAGATATAGATAGAGTCATGAAAAGTTAAATTGTGAAAAACCTTGAGGGAAATGATAGGAGGGAGATTAATTTTGTCCAGTAGATAAAATAAGTAAAAATAAACACCAATTTTAATACAGTTTCTGTTAAAAGATCAAACATTTTTGTTTTTTTTTGTATTCTGTTAATGAAAAATAGGTACCTGTCGAAAGTCACCACACAACAGTAATTGCCATAAGTCAACTCCTAGGGTGGTTCAAGGTGACCTTGGGTAGTCACTTAATGATTCATCCTTTGGCTTCCTGGAAGATGGAACACGGGCTTGCTTTCTATAAAAAAGACAATGAGTTGATTTTCTAGGCTTAATGTGGACTGGGGTGAGGCTTGATATTTTTCTATCACATGCATATCACATGTGTATATCTTTATGGATCTTTATAAGAATTTCATGAGTAAGATTATCATTCTTTTTCCATGGATATGGAAAAATAAGGACCAGAAATGTAACTTTCCAAGGCTGATCAGTGTCCAAATCAGAACTAGCATTCAGGTCTCTTGACTGTTGCTTGGTCTCCCTCTGCGATGGCATGCTATCTCCTGTTACTTGTCCTGATTCGATTCCTGCCTATTCCTTCCCACATCTGCCAGAGGTAGGATGCAATTTCAGTACTTGCCCTTTGTACCCTGCTGTCTCAAGGGTTAGGATGATATGCCACTGTTCAATTCCATCCCACCCACCTTTCCTGAAGACCTTTCCATTCATCTGCTCAATTAAACACTTTTGATCATCTATTACATGTCAGGTACTACATAATTTAGAGACACCATGATGTACCTGGTTTACAAACAAACAAACATCTTCTATTCTACGAGGAAAAACGAACACACATACAACTTAATGTGTGCCAAAGATGGGTTGTGGAAAATGTCAGCTACAACAGAGACACAGGCAAATTCCAAGGAAGCCCAAAGGCAGAGAGATGATGTGGAAGTATCTGGAACACTCCTGGAGGACATTCTATTTCTGCTGGACCTTCAAAAGTGAGCACTTTATTTGTATTGTTGGGTATTCATCAGTATTGCTGTGATAATGTGGCATAACAACCCCCAAATTTCAGTGACTCCAAAGTGAAAGTCCCTTAGGTTTTTGTTTTGTTTTTGGACATTCAGCAAACAAGTGGTTGCTATGTTACTACTACTTGGAAGTCGGGAGGCCTGAGCTAGGGCTCCCACCAATATATTGTATATTATATTGCATGAATCACCTATCTGAAAACTATGTTTTCTCAAAGGGAGAGTAAAGTGATGTGCATTAGTTTAAGGCAGGTATCAATAGGCCTTGGTGTAATAATGGTGTTCTCATAAAGGAACAGGATAAAGATTTTACTCCTTCACATATAGGACTCTTCTCTTCCAACTCAAACAGTAAGCTGGAATCATTATTATTCACTCTTCACTGATGAAATTCTGTGTTAGTAGGGATGATATGGGTTGTAGCAGCAAATAGACTAGGGATACATGATGACTGTAATGGAAAATAAAGTTACCTCTCATTCATGTCATTGTTCTAGTGTCCCTGATCAGCAGGTAGTTCCTGTCTAATTCGGGTCAGTGATCCAGGGACTCAGATCTTTTCCATTTGTTAGCTTCTCTATCCTCGAGGGCACAGTTGTTACCTGAATCCTCTTGGTAGAACAGAGAAGGGTGAGCATAGAGTGGGGTTGCCCATTTCCTAAAAACCATGCTCTAGAAATAGCACGCGTTACTTCCCGCATCCTGCTGGCTAAGCCTTGTGAGATGTTTGCCTACCTATAGTAAGGCAGGAAAAAAACAGAACACTTCTATGTCCAGGAAGAAGAGGAAAGATTTTGAGCAAACAGCTTAGTTTTTATCTCAAATGTGTACTTATTATATGCCAGGCCCACTGCTAGGTAAGGCAAAATACTTCTTCTGCCCCAAGGAAGCTCCCAATCTAGTGAGTAAGATTATATTACTTTTACAGATAATTAGTTTAGCATGTGATGTGCTGTATTGCAAAGCAACAGAGGTGAGCCAGGAGAACACTGTGTGTGTAGAGGGAGAGCCACTACATCTGCTTGTAGAGGAAGGGGTCATGAAGGCCTCGGTTAGGTCAGTTCCATAAATGTTTATTGAGAAACTACTAAAAGTCAGGCATCTATTAACATGCAGTTTTCTTGAGACAGGGAAGACATAATCCTAGCCCTTAGGAGCAATGGATGTACAAATGGATAAGTTCAAGTGGATGCCTACAATAGAACTGGGGTGTAGGACAGTGTGGTGGCATGCTTGGTGGGCTGAATGCTATGGATTCAGAGTCAGGCACGCCTGGCCTTGAATTTCAGCTATCATGCCGTCGAAGTTACCGTGTGATTTTAGGGAAGTTTTCCAAACTTTCCAAATCCTTGTTCCTCATTTAAACAGGAATACCAACTCCTGACATGTCAATATGCAGTCTCAGAGCCAAATGCTGGGGTCCAAAGCCTGGATCTTCTATTTACTGACAATATGATTTTGAGAAATTCAGAGAACGATTCTGTCCTCCCCCATCTTTAAGATGACATTGATAATAGTACCAAACTCAGAAGTTTGATAGAAATACATGAATTCAAAAAACTGTGTTTGGTCCTAAAAATTGCTCAACACATCTGCAATGTCAGTGTCAGGTCTTGTCATGCCTACCTTACCATTTGCTATGGACGTCAAATGAGATAGTGCCATGTTTAGCAAACATTAGGTATTAAACTAATGGAAACAGCTAATATCATTATGAGTGACAAGCTGGAAGTAGGATAACCCTTGGCCTGAAAGGAAGCTGGTGAGAAACCACTTAGAACAAAACGAGGGAAGAATTCCCCGCCGCACAAGTTTATCCTTCACCCATCCCAAGACAGGTAAAGCAACAAAGGCTGTGGGTCTTGGAGGGACGATGCTTCCAGCTTCAGGTGGAAGGTTTTTCGTTGCCTTATATGCTTTCTCTGCCTATTCTATTGGCTTTGAGAATATGCCATAAACTTTAGGTGAAGAAAAGAAGGCAAAAATGATTTGCTATAAGAATGTACGGAAAAGATCTCCCTTAACATAGCGTTCGTGGGAAGCACTTCCAGAACCTTCCCAAACTCTGTCTCCTTTTATAGCATCCCCCAAGTCCAAAGAAATGAAATAAATAAATGGTAATAGGTAAACACAATTACAGCACCCAGATACTTCCTTGGCAGGCAGAGGGTGTTTGAAAGCATTGGCTGGGGTCTCGTTTTCTATAAACGAACCCAGCCCTGCTGTGATCACTATAGTATTATGACCTATGGGGCAAAGGCGGTACCATATGTAATATTTCATTTTTGGGTAGCTGGGGTAGTAATGAACCAGTTGCAGTCAAGTGAATTAATCTCCCTAGCTATTCGGAAACGAAACTTCATGTACAGCAATTTGTTCTTCATTGCTTTTCTTCCCCCACTGTAGCCTTTTCAAATTACTCTTCCTACAGAAAAAAATGGAGAGAAAGAAAAAGAAAACTCAATAAAACAATATTTTAACCTTTCCTAAATGTTGATATATTTTCTGATTGTCAATAGTAATGGCAAATTCATCTCATAGATACACAGCTTAGAGTTCACATTGTAGTTCTATTAGCCTCATACTGACAGATGATGAGTCTTAAAAAATGGAATAAATATGCAAAGAGTTGGTATAGCATAGATTCCAGAGCCAATTTCACACAGGTTAAATGATCAATCAGTATTTATCCAAACTCCAAGGAGAACCTTAATCAATCTCACTCAGTAGAATTACACAATTATTGTGCATTTAATAAATAGAAGTTAATGATTAAAAACACATTATTGAAAATGAAGGACTCTGGCATAGGTAGGTATAGACAGCTAACACAGCTGTTAATCCTCCTTAAATTTGTTTTTAATAACACTGATGTTTTGGTTGCATATAATAACTGTTTCATTAAATCTAAATTAAATGCATGGTTAAGCATATTTAAAACATGTAAATGCAATGTGTTGCTGGTGTATTTCATTTTATGTTTTCACACAGTTCTAATAATTTTCTGAATTCAAATTGACTGAATGTAAGGAAGTCCCTGGTCATTTGTATGATACCTTCTTTCTGATATCATTAAGGGCTCCAGGAATTTAATACCTCTGAGTTCTAAACACATCGCTAGTCAATCAGTGTGCAGGAAAGACAATGTGTTTATCTGCTGGAAAGAAATGCTATGGACCCCAATGAAAGGGGAAGCATTGCTTTTAAATAATAGCAAAATGTGCAATTTTGTTTCTTAAAAAATAAAGCAAAGAATCTAATGCTAAAAAAAGCTATCTTGCAATAACAATCAGGAGTGTGTTGTTGTGCATGATTTTTCATTTATGGATAGCAGGAGACATTAATATACTTGCCTATAGCTTGTGCATTACCATTCCCAGCTATGCAGAAATGGAACATGATTTACAGCAACACATTCTTTGTTGCTGTTCCAACATACCTATTGTCTTCCCTGCATTCTGACTGGCTGGCTGGCTGGGAGAGGGGATGGTGCTGGACTGCACTCAATCATTACGGGTGTCTACAAATAGAGTAGGTGTATGTGAACTGGGATTTTTCAGCTTTGTATACCCAGCAAGCCAATCAGAGCACAGGAAGAACAATAGCTGAAGGTTTTACTGCTCTTTAAGTTTCCCCACTGATTCCCATTGCGACTGATTATATCACAGAAGTTATATAAAAATCACATTAAATGCCAACTAAATCAAGACTTTTCCTGCCTTTTTTTCAAAGCAATGAAATTCAGGACAAACACTATAGTATGCATGAAGATCACCACCTAGAGATCTAAACTCTTCATTCCAGACGTCGTATTTGAAAATGGAACTCGAGAAAAGTGTAGTTTATTCATTTTGTTATTTTCTGCAGTGCTTGCACTGCTGTTTTGAAAGCCCACCATAGGAGAGCTCAATTAAGAGCCTTCATAATTTTCACCAGTTAACTTTGATTAAATAGGCTGTCTTGGAGGGGAATTCAGTAAATTTAGGCTATAAATTACCTGTAGTAAGTTTTCAACTTTGCAATTCTGAAATATTAGAGCTTGGACAGGCCATTTCTTTTAGAAGGGTTGGACTTGGCCAGCTGATTTGGAGTGGCTGTACTTCATTTTAGCAGAGTAGAGAATTGAAACCCAAAACTTCCTTCTACTGGTTGGAACAACAGTTCTCTTGCAGCCCATGTGGGAAAAAGAGACATCCATTCTGCTTCCTACCGCCAGCTGTGTTCATATGAGTGTGAGGTTAGAGGTTCCCTTAAACCATGTTCTTTTAGCTCACTAGCTTTTATTATTTTATTATTCTATAACTCACTATATTTTATTATTCATTAGCTAGCTTTTCAGGTCATATTAGAAAAAGAATGATGAAATGAACAGGTTTGCTCTGATTGCTGCTTCTTAGACAAGGGCTTCCAAATTCTTTACACATAAGGAAGGTTTTTTCCCACTGAGCAAATGGGGAAATCAAGACTATTTTGGTTCAGGACCAATCAACCCAGGAGTTTAACCCATTTGAGGAGAGAGTTGGCAATGGCTGGTCCTACCACTCCTTTCATGGTATTTTTAAGTCTGCTTGTACCTCCACTGGAAATTCTGTAGAGTATAGTGATTGTGAGTTCTAGTTTCCTGCCATATGACCTCAAGCAAGTATGTATTCCTCCACACCTCAGTTGTTCTTACCTGTGAAATGGGGTTAGTCGCAGCTCTCACCTCACACGTAGATTCCATGTGGTAATGCATCCAAGGCCCTTACATAAGGCTTGGCATATGTAATATTCCATAAGTGTTAGGGCTTAATACTGCTAACATTTTTCTCTGATTTATCTCCATTGTTTAAAAAACATGTCTGTTTAATAAAAATGGCTAACCTTTGCAAGTACTCCTTTTGACTTTTTAAACTTTGACATCAATTAATTCTATGTAAACATCAATTTTGTGGATGTAAAATTATTTTATCCTTCCTTGATTACCAGGGAGGGCAAGATAAAGAAGAATTAAGCATCTTGCCTAAGGCAGTGCAAATGCCAATGTTAGAACCCATATTCCAGACTCATTTCCTTGGGCTACAGGAGCAGGGTTTCAAACTTTTCTCCTCAGGTGATTGGCTTGGGTGAGGTCCTGAGCTCCCAGAATTGTGGTTTGCATCAAAATGCAAAAAGTGTTTTCTATTTACAGCCTAGGGTTAAGAATTATTTAGATTGCCAAGAGGGTGGAAGGGTGCTTTGGATAGATGTAGCAGCATGAACACACATGGTCAACTTAAAAAAAAAAAATAGTGTCAGCAGCTTTCACACTTCTGAATATATTAGGTTTGTAAATCCAGGGTGCAAATTGTTTGTAGAATCTCAATTAAAGCCCTTATAATATTGTCATTCGTAATCAGCTCACTATGAAAACAGGGCTTCCAGAGGGCACCAAAATCATTTGAACTTGCGATCTGTAATAGATTTGAATATTCAGATAAGGTCAGTGGTCAGAGCAGAGGCGACAGTTTTGGTCAATAAACAGGTTTAGTGAGACAAAATCTTTTTGTCTACATAGGAATGGCTTGGAGAAATTGGTTCTCAAGGGGGAATCAAAAGATTAAATTCAGCTGCGTTGCCAATTTATTTGCAGGCCAAACAAGGGTGTGATGGAAATCTTTGGAGGGGGAGGTGCCTGCCCCATGAGAAGCCCCTGTTGACAGCACCAGAGGGGGCTCTGGGCAGCTGTACTGACCCAGCTGAGATGAAACTGGATGGAGCCAGATTGGGTGGGTGAACAGCCCAGGGCGTGGCTGGGGCTCTTATGGACTAAGCCAGCCTGCGGGAGGGCGAGGTATCTGGGTGCACTGTTCTACATGGTCCAGCCTCTGGCAGCCTGTCCTCCACCCTTAATATTGCTTTCCCTGAATTGTAGCTTGGCACGAAACTTTGGCTGACAAGCCATTACAAACTTCTCTCTGGGAAGACCCCCAGGAGAAATTTCTGTCTGGTCTCAGTACTCGGAAGGCTTGTTTCTCTGAAGTGCCCGGTTTACCTTACAGACTGAATCATAGGATTCCAGTGTTTAGGCATTGTTCCCCAGAGCCTGCTGGGCTGCCTGCAGAGCTGCCATGGGGTTGGGAGTGTAAGCAAAGGGAGCAGCTCTGCTTTAATCTGTTTTCTGCATAAAATTTTATTGGAAAATAGGATTCAGGAGCTGTATTAGTCTGTTTTCCATTACTATAAGGAAATACCTGACACTGCGTACTTTAGCAGAAGAGGGGTTTATTTCGTTTCATGGTTCTGGGGTGGCCATCTTGCTGGCAGAATCCCAAGGTGGCCCAGGATATCATATGGTCAGTGCATGTGTATATCTCTTTTAGTCTCTCACCCTCTTCTTATAAAGCCACCATCATGGTGGCTCCACCCTAATGACCTTATCTAACCCTAATCACCTCCCAAAGGTCCAGCCTCTAAACACCAGAATCAGATTCAGTTTCCGTCCTCTTAATTTCTCACAAAGGGGATTAAATTTCAGGACATGGACCCAGGGGAGATAGACTAAATCCAATCCAAACCATAGCAGTGGCCCACAAAAATGTTTGGGAACCACTGACTTAACAACCATCTTGCAGCACTTAAACTCTTAACCCAGAATCTGAGTGACCTGCCCTTGCCTGTACCTTCATCTCATCTATACCGTCTGCCTCACTAGTTGGACTTCCTCCACAAGGACCTTTCAGTCCCTGAAGTAACATAAGGTCTTCCCAACTTGGTGGCTGATGACTGGTGTCCTCCCTTCTCAACGCTTTGTCTCTTCACTACAGAAGCCGTTGGATTTTTATGTTCAGCTACATGCAACAGTGAAACTCAAAGAACAATGGACTAAACAAGAGAGACATCTGTCTGTCTTTTCTGCTGGGGGTGTAGGGTTCATGTGGTGTCTCTAGATTGTCATCTGGATTCCTGTCTTTCTGACTCTCTCAGACATGCCTTTCACCTTGAAGCCCACTTCATTGGTCCCAGAGTGATGTTGGAGCTTGAGCCCTGATAGGCCTTCATAGAAGGGAGTGGGAGCACCGAGGGTGCTTCTCCCTGCCCAGCTGCTGTCTGTCCGTAAGCCACACAGTGTAACTTACATTAAATTGGCCAGAATGTAGTTGTGTGGGCATCCCCAGCTGCAAGGGGAGCTGGAAGGTGCAACATTTTTGGGGGGTGATGCCTCCTTATAGATTGGAGCTTTGTTAAGAAAGAAGGGGGAAGCCGGGCGTGGTGGCGCACGCCTGTAATCCCAGCACTTTGGGAGGCTGAGGCAGGAGGATCGCGAGTTCAAAGCCAGCCTCAGCAATGGGGAGGCACTTAGCAACTCAGTGAGACCCTGTCTCTAAATAAAATACAAAAAAGGGCTGGGGATGTGACCCAGTGGACAAGTGCCCCTGAGTTCAATCCCCAGTACCACCAAAAAAAAAAAAAAAAAAAAAAAAAAAAAAGAAAGAAGGGGGAATCAGAAATTAGGAGGAACTCAGGGAGGTCTCTGGTTCAATTTCACTTTTTCCCATCTGAAGTTTGATCTTGATCTTTCCTAATATTTGCTCTCTTAGAATGCTATTCATTTCCTTTATGGAATTTTCATAATTTATAACTATATGTCTTACTGTTAAAATTTGTCTGTGGAGCTGGATGGTAAGTTCTCCAAGGGGAAAATCTGAGTCCTTTTTATCCCACACTATGTAATCAATATCTAACAAAATGCCTTTTGTCTAATATGTGAGATAAATATTTGATATATAAGTGAATGAATGAATGGAATCTATTTCCCTGATTGTATTTGTTGCTAGAGAGTTCAGAGCCAAATTTGTAGTTTGACTTTAATTAATGTGCAAGGAGTTCCTGAAGGGTATATGGGGTACTAAGTCCACTCTAGGCTCATATATATTTTTTAAATTTTTAAATTTATTTTACTCTCATTTTTTCAGTCCTGTTTCCTCTTGAATTTATTGATTTCCTAATTTATTTAGTAGGTTTCCCTGCATTGTAGGAGGTTATTTATTTCAATTCATTTGGAAATTCAGAGGAAGCCACAGATAAATAAAGACTATGTAAAGGACAGATACAATTTAAGCATTCACAGGGGATGCTCTAAACAAAAAAAATTTTTTAAGTGTGAAAAAAAAGTTCAATGACAATAAAAGATAATAGACATCTCTTTCAGCATATTGTTTGATGGTCCCCATTCAGGAATACATTAATGTTAGTAAAGAATAATTAACTAACCATAAAACAGGATGCTGTTCGAAAGTCACCAGTGAGCAGCAGGAGTTCGGGTAAGATCCCACTTAGGAAGCTAAGGATGATTAACCTTTGCCTAGGTTATAAAATGGCCCATTTGAGAACTGTTGCCCCTGGATATATTACCTGGATCTCAATTGGATTATTGAGTGAGAGGTTTTACATGATGTTTAGCATGATGATATATATCTGGTTACAAACTGTTTATGACAAGTGGAAAAGCCCATAAAAAATTAATGCAGATTTAAATAGATTTTTCTTCTTTACTTGAGTTGCAGTTAATTTATGCATATATAACTCAATACCTGTATATTTAAGAGATGCTAGTTTATTATTCGTAATGAAGAGAGATGGCTGTTGAATAGGTAAGTGAGATGGTAATGATGACATTGGAGCTCCTGCTTAAAGGGGATTTTCAGTTCACTGAGATTTTTCATTAGAATTTTTATTTGGTGCAAACTTTACCAACTGAACCTTAGTTTAATTTAGCAATGCTACAGATCAAAAGAGAAGTCACCCTCATAACTTGCCATAAATTAACGTGTATCTCCTTGTAATTGCCACATTTCCCCTTTGATTTGTCGTAATGTGCACATCCTTGGGGCAATTGTTTTTCTTTATATTTTTTCTTACTTAATAGTGACTTTTATTTATTGTCTTTAAGCTAATTCACACAATGCCTTTATTTTTGCGTGGAGCTGAGGATCAAACCCGAGCTGCACACGTTGCTAGGCGAGTGCTCTTACCGCTGAGCCACAACCCCAGCCCCTCTAAGCTAATTCATTAAAAGACTTTTGTGGGTAGAACTGGATTTCTTTTCTTTTTTTTTTTTTTAACTTTATTTTATTAGTTCACTTTTTTTTTTTTTTTTTTTTAATGTGGTGCTGCGGATTGAACCTAGTGCCTCACATGTGCTAGGCAAGCACTCTACAACCCCAGCCCAGAACTGGATTTCTTATGCTTCATTTGCATTTTCCCTGGTATCCAGCATATAGTAGGCACTTAGTAGGGGTCTGAGTAATTCTTAAGAGTTCGACTGAATTTCCTTCCTTCTGTTTTTCTTTTCTTTCTTTTCCCGCTCCCTCTCTTCCTGTCTTCCTTTTTTCTTTCAACAAGCATTAGCTGATTAGCTACTATATTCCGGACTCCTTGCAGGGAATTAGGAAACAAAGATGAATAAGATATGCATCTTCTGTCTTAGGGTAAATGAGGTCTAGTCACTGGAATATCATAATATGGGTGATGCCATGGGATCAGGATGGAAGCTCTCTCTGCCCTATTGTGCATGTCAGGGTATTAGTTTGTGAAGATAAAGTAAAGGAATTCAGTCACTTACCTACCATGGACATCACTTCTCTGTGGGTAGCTGAATGGAGCCACGTGGGGAAACCAGTGTGTAAAATATCAAGGGCTGTTTAATGCTGAGATACATTTTTATGCCTGCATTTAAAAAATACTATTTTCATGATAAAAATCATGCATTCTAATTGAAGAAAGTCTAGAAAATATTAAGTAGGAAGAACTATTTTAAAAATTTGTTACTTCTCTCCATCTATGTGAAATCACGCATGCATTCCTTTTCAGACTTTCTTTTAATGTGCAGAATGCTTTTTAAAAATTAGGATAATACACACATTTAATTTTGTTCTCTCTCTTTTTTTTTTTTTTCCCCATAAAATTTTGGAAAAAATACGTGGAAGTGGACTTTGAGTCAAACCTTGGGAGGCCAAATCCTGATTCTGCTTCCTACCCTCTGTGTGAGCCTCACAACCACCTACCTTCCCACCCAAATGGGAACACATGGGAGAGTGAAAGGGGGGTCCTACTAATAATTAGCCCAAGACATTAGGCATGAAGTGACACCACCCCAGAACTTATGGTCACCCCACTTTGCAAATTGCCACCTCCTTAAGGCTAAGTCTTCTCCCTAACATGAGACCTCTGTGATACTCAAATGAAATGAAGGGCGTGTAGCCCAGTGAGTAAGCCATAGATGTTAGCTACTGTGAAGGTGTTTGTAAACTTTTTCATGACAGCATGAGGCCTGACTAGAAGATGCTTTACAATTCATGCCATATTTGGGGGCAGCTTTTTTTTTTTTTTTTCTGTGTTCTGATACTTTTCTCCTATTCCCTTAACTGACCGGCCGACCTTGGGTCTTGCTCCCTATTTGTCCCCATGGAGACCCGTGATACCTCAACTTGTGATACAAACACACTGGGCTTATCCTCGTTTCACAGAGTTCAAGTCCTGGGGCTTCAAGGTTGTGACTTAAAAAGTGACTGAATACAGAGAAGTCTGCTCCCTTTATCCTTATGCGTATCACAATTTCTATCTATTATGTTTTGTACTAATCACCTTTTTTAAAAAGCCCATAACAAGCCGGGTGTAGTGGCGCATGCCTGTAGTCCCTGCACTCGAGAAGCTGAGTCAGGAAGATCTCGAGTTCAAAGCCAGCCTCAGCAATGGTGAGGCACTTAGCAACTCAGTGAGACCCTGTCTCTAATGAAATAATAAAATACAAACAAAGGGCTTGGGATATGGCCCAGTGGTTGAGTGCCCCTAAGTTCAATCCCTGGTACAAAAAAAAAAAAAAAAAAAGCCCATAACAAGGAGGATCATTATGAATAACTCCTTTGCATAAATCACAAAGATGCCTACAACAGGCATCATAAGTAAGGCAAAGGCATAAAGGGTGAGAGACAGATTGGTGCTAGGTTTCCCAACTAATCCTTTCCCTATAATGGTCGATTCCGGAGCTCTAGAAAATGAAGTCTATGTTCACCACCCAGACCCCTGGCATTCACCTTTTATAACTCTCACCCACCCACCCACCAGTTCCCATGGAAGTGGAGAAGTAGGGGCTCATCACCTGCTGCTGGGTCCCTCCCTCTAGTGTGAGTGGTCATTAAGATTTCTCTGTACTTTGGTTAAAGATGTGTGGTTTGGAAACTGTATAAAATATCTACACGCACAAACATATAGCTTTTAAAAATCTTTCTAAAAAATATCAGAGCCCAGAAGGTGGAGATGGCATCACAATCAGCATTTTGTCTCCACTGCCCAGGACAGAACATGACACTGAATATCCTCAATACATTCCTTTCTAATAATAATGCATCAGTGAAGAAAGGAGGAAGGGGAAGTCAACATGGACACCTTTACCAGGATCTTCTAGCTGGTTTTGGTCAGGTTGACACTGACCATGATGCTTTTGATCAGTGAGTATTGTTTTGAAAACAAAGCAGGATTCAGTGTCCCCTTTTCCCATTAGGATAAACTGTCATTACAATGCCATTCCAAATACAAATGCCATTCCAAATAGAGGACATGATGCATAACCAATACTAACACATGCCATTTGAAGCTTTAACAAGACAGTCCTCCTTCAAATTTATAACAGTCTATGTTTAAAAACCTGACAAAACCAAAATGTGTTCTCCATAAATTATAGTGGCACCATTCCTGCTGCAGAAATGAAGGTTGTGTCAGCATTTCCATTATTCTGTGGATTGCTGTGTTTCAGGGCTTTCGTTCTTGGCTATAAAAATGCACCTTGGGTTTAAAACTGGCAAGGAATACCTCAGCCTTGGAACACATTTGCTTCACCAAATTTTGAGAGCAAAACCAATTTGTTTATCTCTTCCTTTGTCAGTGACTTTTGTGAAGAGAAACATCCATGAATTTCATTTCCAATTTTATCTTTTTTTTTTTTTTTTTTTTTTTAAGCTAGATAGTTTTAGATCTTTACTGAACAACGGCAAAGTCTTATTTTTTCGAGTTCGGACGAAGAAGAAAAAAAAATGTAAGCCTTATTTTTAAAGAAAGATATTGTTCTAAAACCAGCCAGCCTCCATATTCCCATTCTGATTCCATTAAGAAGGGCTAACAATGGCTTTATTTTGACATGGGAAAATCAGATGGCTGTGGTTGGTGGTGAAATCTGATTATGTGATTAGGTTAATAACCTCTCAACAACAGACCTTATTCTGTAGCTACTTGTTAGGTATAATTTCCCATTGGCTTCCTGGAGAAATCATTTAGTATAACTGTTCATACCACTTAATTAAATTTCTTTAGTTTCATTTAAGCATGTATTTATTTGTGGTCCCTTGGGCATATAACATTTTTCAATATGGTTCTTGACAGTGTTATCAGAATACTAATTTTTAGAAAGGAAACTGGAACTATTAATTTAGTATAATAAAACATTTAAATGGCATTAAGGGTTTGATCCTCATCCCTATGAACCATAGCTTCTCCTAAAATTAGAAGTTACTTACACCAAGTTTTATTGATTCTTCTTGAATTTTATATACTTCCACCTTAATTACATTATTTGGTTTTTCTCAATAAGTGCCTGTGCCCCACAAGGCAGGAGGGGAGGGTGTAGCCTGACTCTAGTTATCAGGGAGCTTTGTACAGAGAAGGCAGAATCCCACAGCTGGGTAGAGATCAGCTAGGTTTGGAAGGAGAAAATACATTAAAAAAAGTATATATATATATATATATATATATATACATATATATATATATATATATAAATGTATGTGTGTAAATATATATAGTTGTAAATGCACACAATACCTTTATTTTATTTTATTTATTTTTAGGTGGTTCTGAGAATTGAACACAGTGCCTCCCACATGCTAGGCAAACACTCTACCACGGAGTCACAATCCCAGCCCCCAAAATTCATTTTAATAAGACAGGAGATGTTCTTAAATAAAAGGTCAAAAAGTACCACAAAATAATTTATTTTCTAGGTCTAAGCTACATACAATTTAAGGGTGGGAAGGGATATGCAAATTAATGGCTTACCATGGAGTCGCTAGAATTAATACTTTTATTTTTTTAATCAGGACTGCTGTGTTGCTGAGATTATTGCGGAAGCAATGGTAGCAGGTGGCCCGGCCATACAGGGATTCCTCGCTCCCAGCAGAGAATGTCGCTGCCACTCAAAGTCACCAGGGGCTGGAAGAGCTCCCACTGAGACCCACATCATCTAATAACACACATGCTCAGTACAGGGAAATGTGCATTTTCAAGAGGGGGAGAGATAAACCTTTTGTTTAGCTAATTGGCATGACAGAGTGTGGAATCCACAGCTCTTGGAAGAATGGTGTCAAGTATCTGGAACTCCTGAGCTCCAGCCATTGGAGGAAGGTCTCTGTGGCATCTATTGGTGTTGTGTTCTAATATTTGTTTAGGCATTACAATAAATCGTTGAAATTGTGCTGAGTTGGAAAAAACTTGCCGGGTTTGAAGAGATGATGTCTATATCTATATCCATAATTGTTATTAAAGGAAATATCTCAAAGTAATTGAACTATTTAGATAAGAATAACTGTCCTCAGTGCCACTTTCCCAAGTGTAAGTTGGGATGATTCCTCATGCCAAAGTTCTGGAGGGCTGAATAATAAGAGGTAGTGGTTAATCACCACCTGGGGAGAAGGCGGGGGAGTGGGAATTAAGGCAACAGATGCAAAAAGTTTAGCAGGTGCCCCGCACAGGGGAGGGGAGTCAATGAGCATTATGTTCTATCTGACCAGGACTGAAAAGGGCTGAGGGCCCCAGGCTGTCGCTGCCACTCCCCGGGTGAGAGGTGAGAGGGCCTGAGAATGGGAGCCAGCTGCTTCCACTTGCTCCCAGGCCTCAGTGTCCCAGGGTGGCCAAGCCCACTTCTTGAAATAATCAGCTGCCAGGGCCCCTGGGGCAGCGGGAGAGGGGCGAGGCCTCCTGACCCAGCAGGTGAGGAGCTGAGCCATAGGCCTGACCACTAGGAGGCAGGATGACATTGCCTAACCCATTGGCAGCCCTGCCTAGGTATCTGGATAACTTTAAAGGATCTACTCTGTGTGCAGGAGTAACCCCCACCCCGGTTCATCAAGGATGAGGAAAAGAGGGTTTGCATTTGACTATTGGCTCAGTCACTTCTGCCTGTGGGATCCTAGGAAAGTCATTAAGCTGTTGGAACCTCAGTTACCTCATCTGTAAAATGGGAACAGTGATGTCTGCTCCTCAGGGCTGTTCTGAAGCTTAGAAATAAAGTCTGGAACACAGTAGTTCCTTGGTAAGGACAGCTGTTATTATACGTAAAAGGTGGCCACTCAAATGTTCCTGTGTCCTCCCTACCCACATACCACTCAGATTCCAGTTTGGACAGTTCAAGGGTAACTGAGTTGGAAACCTGAACCCCTGGTAAGAAGCCCCCAGCTGCTCACTTTGGAACACGCTGAAAGGGATGGTGGGAAGCTGCCTGGGGCTCCACATGCCAAAGGGCCTGCCAGGACCCTGCCTGACGGATAGCAACGTCTGCCCTCCTTTGGGAAACAGCATAGTGAAGGCTGAAGAATTGCATCTAGGTTGGAATGAATGCTTGATTCTTCCTGTGGACAGCCAAAGGTCCCCCAGGAACAGAGTGGAGGAGGGGAGGAAGAACTTTGAAGAGAAAAAGCCTTGGGGGTCCGCGGCCCTCTGGCTCTTTCTCTAAGTCCTGGCCACCCTGTCACCTGCTACTCCCTGTCACCTTTAAGAGACTTCAGATGAAATTTATCCAACCTGGTTTCTCACACTTGCATATAGCTTGGCCCTGGAGAATTTGGAAGATGTCCTTGACTTAACTTTCTTTCAAACCTGATTCTGCCTCCTAATGCATTCCAACCTGCATCCATAGCCCGACTCCAAGGAAGTGAGAAATGTGCTGTTTCATGTTCTGTCTCTGAGACTTCCCAGAAGGAGGGAGGGATGGGAAATAAGGGATTTAGCCCTGCCCCACCTTGTTGCAGGTGCCAACATTTAAGAAATCCAGAAACTTCACAGAAAAATCCAACTTTTCAACTTTTCTTGACAATGTGGAAGACCTGATAGCAATAGGCTCTCATTCTCACGTCCCTAGTCCTTGGGCATGTAGTGGTGACTGTCCCCTGGGACAGGAGTTGGCTTTCTCTTTCCCACCAGCACCACCTGTCTGGCCCCTGAAGGCAACACCTACCTCAGGAGCCCAGCTCTGGAGATTGTTTGGTCCAACCTCTTACCTTGCGGACAAAGAGGGTGAGGCCCAGGTGAAGGGACTTTCTCTGGGGTCTGTGGCTCTTGGTTGGCAGACTGGAGTCTGGAGCTCACCTCCAGATTCTCTGGTCCCCTCCCTGGGTTTTTACCACATTATTCTTTACTCCATGTCACGTGGATGGTGGCGGGAGGGACTGAGTGGGGAGTTCGGCAGGACTAACCTTTGGGAGGGCCTCACATCCTTTGGGGTGGCCGCACGGTATCTAATGGGTGGTTCTGAGTTTTCAAACAACAGTTTAATTATGTTCCTTATTCTCTCTTTAAAAAGGCAGGGAAGATTGTAATATATTCCCCACAAAAACGATTAACATTTAATAAAAAGTTTTAATGCTATCGGGAAAATTAGGCTCTCCAGAATGATTCATTCCCAGAGGGTTTCAGATGGCCAAGGTTTTACTAAAATTGCTTTCATCTGGGGAGCACCTGTAACTTATCCAAAGCATTTTCAGTGCACTGTGATATTTTAATTTTTTTTATTTTAATGTTTAAAATCATGTAATTCTCTCTCAAATGAAATCTTACTTGAAACCCCAATGTACAAAAGAGATGCAAACTGAGGGGTTCTGGATGAAGCTGGGCTGCAGGTCTCTGGATCCTCCCCACCCACCAATGCCCACCCTGTGGATGCCCACCCAGACCAGGCTGGGGCATCTCACACCTACTCTGTTCATCAGTCACGGAATCATCTGGGCCTACTGGGTGAAGCACAGACTTCTGGCATCATATTGACCCTTTGATTCAAATCTTTGAATCTTGCCTGTGAAACTGCATTTTTCTCAAGGCCCTAAAAGGTGATGTTTAAGCATTTGGAAGTTTGAGAAACTCTGTCCTAGGCTTCTAGGGAGCATGGTTGTACACTAACTCGTTCTCTTTATATTAGTCCCATGACATAACATTGAGTAGTATAATTATCCTGGTTTTACCATTGATGCTAGATTTGCCCAGGGTTGCCCGTTTCACTGGTGGGGCCAGAGGTGAACATTGGATTCCTCTGCACCAAACCCCACTTTCCTCCCATCAGAGAAGACTGCAGGAATGAGCAGAGTGGGGTGAGCCCCTGTGTCATGGGAGCCCAGGTCCTATTCTGTCAAAGATGGTCCCCTCATGAGAACTGCAGTCCTTCCCCCCCCCCCCCTTCTCAGGGAAAGGGAAAGGTGTCACACAATGGGTAGGGTGAGCCTGAGGGATCTGGATTTGAATTCTGCCCCTTCTGTTTACCAGGCATGAGTCTAGGTTGTAAGGACTAGACAGCATGTATGTAAACATCACAGCTAAGAGTTGGGGGTATAACAATGGAATATAACTCAGAAATAAAAGAGAATAAAATAATGGCATTCACAGGTAAATGGATGAAGTTGGAGAATGTAATGCTAAGTGAAGTTAGTCTCAAAAATCCAAATACCAAATGTTTTCTCTGATATAAGGAGGCCCATTCACAGAGGGGTTGGGGTCGGAGAGCATAGGAGGATTAGAGGAACACGAGAAAGGTCAATGGGGAAGGAGGGGAAGAGAGGGGGCAAGGGGGCATAAAGGGAAAAACAAAAAAGATGGTAGAATGAGATGGATATCATTACCCTAAATGCATGTTTGAAGACATGAATAGTATGAATATACTTTGTATACAAACAGTGATATGTAAAAAGTTGCTCTATATGTGTATTATGAATTGTAATGCATGTTACTGTTTTATATACAACAACTTCAAATAAAAAAAAAAAAGAGTTGGGGTATAGCTGAGCAGCAGAGTGCTTGCCTGGCATGTTTGAGGCCCTGGGTTCAATCCCCAGCACAGGAAAAAAAACCAAATACAGTCAGATAGGAGGAATAAGTGCTGCTGTTCCATAGCTCAGTCTTAACATAATTTACTGTATATTTCAAAATAACTGGAAGACTTTGTTCTTACTGCAAAGAAAGGATAAATGTTTGAGGTGATGGAAATGCTAATTAGCCTAATTTGATCATTGCACATTGTATACATGTACTGAAATATCATAATACACTCCATACACATATTGTGATAAATATGTGTCAAATTAAAAATAAAATTGGAAAAAAAAGAAAGGGAGTATGTAAATGGCCCAGCAGCGTGCCTAACACAGAGGGCTTAACTCAGAGGGCGCTGCTCCTCTGAAGAGAAGCCTCGGGCACAGAGGGAGCCCCGCTAGACAATGGTCCTCTAGCACCTCTGGGTCAGACCCTTGATCAACAGACTGAGTCAACCCAGAGCAAGGCCCACGGGCACTGAGGCTCCCCAGGACAACTGCAGTCCTGTGTCACACCACTAACCGGACTGTCCTGGTCCAGAGCACAGACTGCAGGAGGAAGAGCCATCTCCCCGAGCCAAAAGAGGATTAGTTCTTCTCGGTGGTTTCGACCTCCGCCTCCCTCCCGGGAGGCTTTTGTGTTGTAGATGACTCTTTTCTCTGCAGCATCTTCCAGCCCAGTCTCTGCTGAGAGCAGGAGGGGGGCCTGAGGATCCCAGGGCCAGAGGGGACGGAGTCGATGAGCCAGGTAGCAAGTCCCTTTATACTTCACCTAATCTCCTCTGAGCAAAGGGCCCAGGAGAGAGGCCTAGAAGGCCCCAGTGCTGCCCCTGAGGTCCCTAGATGGGATCTTAAGCTATCAAAGTGAGCAGGATGCTCCCTCTGGGCAGTGGTCCTCACGGGTCCTCGCGCCCACCATCATGCTTTCCACAGCTGTGTGTGTGCTGGCTCAGATGGAGGAAGAAACCTTTCCCTGCATAGGTGGCCCTGTCCGGAGCCTTAGCAGGTAGTGGCTGCTTCCCACGTCCCTGATGCAGAGGACAGGAGGTCCACACCCCGGACCTGCCAGCAGGCCTGTAAGACAACAACGGCCACTCCCAGATTGAGGGTGTCAGCATTTGGGGGGGGGGGGACCTGAAGAAACGCTACCTCCTGGAGGAGGAGCCAGGGAGGGCCCCAGAGGCAGGAGGGGACCAACACCCTCCATCACAGAACACAGAAGATAGGTAGGAACCAGGGCAAGTGCTGGGAAGGAAGAGAGTGGAAGAAACTCGAGCAGAGGGCAGGACAGTTCTGGCACTTGGCGGATCAGAAAGACCATCGGGAAGACCGGAGGGACCAGGTGCAGGAGTGGGAAGGGAGCTGAGGGAGGGGCATGTGAGGGGCTCTGAGGCTAGAGCTGCAGCCTCCAGAAAGAACAGTGAGAGGGCAGATGTCACTGTAGTAGACTGAGCAAGTGAGGAGCAGGGAAGGGCCAGTAAGAACCAAGGGGCCAGAGCATTGGGGCCTTTTAAGAGGACTTTGTCGCAGACAGTGTGGTTGACACCTGTGGTCCCCACATATTATTAGTAGCACCCCTTCCTCCTCAGACGTTGTCCAGTTTGGATGACAAAGTATACAGTGACCCTACTCCTCCCAGGTCATGTAAAGGAGTGTATACACACATACATACACACACACACACACACACACACACACAGCCCTCCCAAGTGTAATGGAAAGCAAATGATGGGTTTTAAGCAGCAGAATGACATAACACTGATTGAATGAATAAGGAGTGGAAAAACCTTTGTAACAGAAACAAAACAAAACAAAGCAAAAGGAAACTGAAGAAAATGTAATAGAAGAAACACCTACAGAGGAGAAAAGCAGGTTCCTAGCAAGGAGGGGCTGGAGCTGAGGGGAAAAAAAAAAAACCCTCCAAAGTCCCATGGTGTTGAGTGATCAGGCACGGAGCAGGGCGGGGAGAATGTGCTGAGGGTGTTGCTGCCCCGTGGCTTCTTGAACACAGGACTAAACAAATTCTAGAAAAGAATTAAGCAAAGCATTCCAAATCCAAGAGGGAAGTGGGAGCAATGGGCCTCACATTTGATCTGACTATGGACAGAAGCGGGGCTCCAAATCCACCTCATTTACTGGGAACTCTTGCTGGGGCAGGAGGAGTGGGAAAGGGAAGCAAGTGCACCCCGAGCACCTGATGAAGTATATAGATGGAAATAAAATTATTACACATGGTTTGACATCACAAAGGCTCATTATATATAATGTTGCATATTCTCGATTATTATGGACACAATTCTTGTACGTAGTAGACATTTTATATAAATGGGAAAATACATAAATGTGCAAGGAAATACAATAGAAATAAGAGGGCAAAGGGCCAGGTGGAAGGCCAGGACCATCTGAGGACCGGTGTGCACAGTGTGTGTGTGATACAAGTGGATAGAAAGGACCCTGCCTCTGAGGTGGGGAGGGCAGGAGGGCGATTTTGAGGAGGTGGGATAAAGACAGGTCCTGAAGAAAGGGTGGGTGGGGAGGAGGGTGGAAGGATTCGAGAAGAGAGAAATGGTATTACTAAAAGTCCATAGGCTGCAAAATGTCCTGGGTTTACCTATGTTTATTGACCACTTACTATGTTCCAGGTTTGTCCTAAGTGCTTTACAAATATTGATGTGTATGTTTAATTTTTACTCCAACTCTATGAGATAAGCACATTTCGTTCCTATTTTACAGGCGAGGAAGGAAATTTAGGCACTGACAGCTTATCTCAGTGCACACAACTAGTAAACAACAAAACTAGAATTTGAACCCAGGCTGCTGGCTCCAGAGCCCATGTGCTCAGCAACTGCACCTTCTCGTATTCTGCAGAGTGTTCAGTGAACACAGAGTCTCTGTTGTTGTAGCTGGGCCATCTGGAGCCATTGGATGGGGGCAGTAAAGAAGGAACAAGGTCCGGAAATCAAATCGCTGAGTGTGAATTTCCTTGTGCTGTGAAACCTGCGGCAAGTTCGTCTCTGAGCCTCAGTGTGCTCATGTGCAAACACAAGACTAAAGGCTCCCACACAGGGGCATGGTGAAGATGAACCACACAGTGGCTGCAAACTGAGGGCCATGCAGCCTGACTGGAGGGACCACGCTGTGTGTCCTGAGCATGGAGGACTTGGAGAGGGGCTCCCAGTTACCGATGTTGGTACCTTTGCAGACTGTGCAGGGCGTGAGGGGAGGAAGGAGGGACCTGTGGGCTCATCTGTCCCTGAAGGAAGGAGGACTCTGGTGGTTGTCTCTGTCTTCCCTGCCCAGGATCCTCAACCCTGTTCTGCTTCTTCAACCCTGCTCTTCCCAACAGACTGACCCCGGCCTGGCTCTGTACTTACTTTTCAGTCTGTCACTTCATAATCCAGTGGTAATAAACAAACTCATCAGGCACTAGGTCTGGTTTGTGTGCGTTGGTGGGGAAGGGAAGACAGGAGGCAGGGGCTGTTGGAAGGTCCACGGGACAGAGCTCCTGTTCCAGGTAAGAAGCCGGAGCTGCCCAGATCAGAGAAAGGCACTGGAGCCGCTCTGCTACACCCCTGGCTTTCCCCTCCCTGCCTGATCCACCTCCTACCAGACCCTCCAAGACCTGAGGGCAAAAGGCATATGGAAAATCAGAGTGTTCATGGGGTCCAAAGCTTCGTGGAGGAGTCCCCCTGAGGAGAGGGGACGTTATTTTGGTCATGTGCATTTGTGCCAACATATTTCTGTATCATTAAAACTGGCGTTTAAACCTGATGCTTACAAGTTATTCCCCCTCCCCATTTTTCAAAGGCCTGACAACTAAACTCCAACCAGGTTAAGTCAGTGACCTGACAGTAAGTAGCAGTCCCAGGATTCAAAGCCAGGTTGATCTGACCCCTATGTGTTGTTCTGCTAAATTCTTCTAGTTAAGGTGGTATTTTGAGGTCCAACTAGTCCCAGTTATTTAGGGAGATCATATTTTCTGATAAATCAAAATGCTTTTCACTGGTGGTACAGGCGAAGGTTACTCTGTGCAATATTTGAAAAGCCAGCCTTAAAAACCTATCTTTTCCTAGCTCTTGAAGTTAGACAGATGTGGGTGCAAATCACCAGTTCTGTGATCTGGCAAGCCACCCAACCCTCTGCTCCTCATCTTTGTAATCTGTAAAATGGGTACAATCATATGCACCTTGCTGGATTATAGGCAGGATTTGAGATAATGAATACTGAGTCTCCATAAATAGCAGCTATTGTTCTTATTACCACGACCAAGATTGTTTCTGCAAAATGTCACCAGTGACATGACTTTTAGAAGCAAAACTTTGTTTCTGCAGTTTGTTGTTGTGACTGTTGGTGAGGCAGGCTGCAGAGGTGACAGGGCCACTGCCTCCCCCCACCCCCCATCCACGAGCAATCCCTCTCGTCCCGACCCAACGCAGCTTGCGCCAGCGGCCGGCAAAACCATCACCTTCCACATTTGTCATCAGACTTGATGGATAGTATTCCCAAGTTAATGCCATAAATGCTGTTTGGAAATTACAGGTCCATGCTGCTGGTGGTCCAGCCAAAAAAGGAATTAATTTATAATCATGAATATAAATTTCAAAGATAGTATTATTGTCATTTAGGGGTTGAGTTATGGTACATATGGGGAGTGGCTTGTGGAACAGAAAACCATGTCGCTATAACTCAGTGTAATTCCAATGACAATCGTTGTATCTATCACTTTGTTATAAATCAATCGATAGCCAGTATTAAGTGAGCAGGCCTCACCTCCCCAGCCACGCAGGGGGAGTGGCAGGGAGCCTCGGAGCTCTGTTCAAGGGTTTGTGAACCAGGCTGATTCATGATGATAGAAAGGCAGAAAAGAGGCTGTGGAAATTCTTGCCTGGATTCCAAATGCCTTGCTTTACTGGACAATGTGTTCTGGCCTATAAGCATTTTTAAAAAGCAAATGGCATGCCCAAGTCTTTAAAGATACGCGTTCTGCTTGTATTTCGTCTAAAAAGACTAAGTTTTCAGAATGGAGAATTATTTACTAATTGCAGACGAGATTTGGATTGAAACAGCGTCAATCCCAGAAGAGCCATGTGCGTTCGAAGGCTTCTCTGTGTGCCAAGAATCAGGCAGTGTATCTTTCCTGTTAATCTATATTGGTTCCCTCCCCAAGGCAATTGACCCCAGGGAAAGGTAAAACAGCAGAATCTGAGCACCACTGAGCTAGTTTCTGACTGGCTTTGAAAGTGCAGTGCTGGGGAGAAGAATGTAGAAATATCACAGGGAGCAATAGCTTGCGGAGAAAAGAAGATAGTTTGAAGGCAGAGGAGTCATCTTGCCAAGTGCAGAGTTATCCAGTTAACCTATTGTTCAACATAATGAAAAAGCAGGGCTATTCTGGAGTGTGTTACAGTATGTAGTTTGTCAATTACCCAAGCAGGGGGCATTGCTCATTCAGCCAGGATGGAGGGCAATACCCATACTATTTTATTACTATTAAGCCTCAACTTGGCATATTTTTATATAGACTATAGGGTGTTTAATAGCCATGCAAAACTAGGACTTTCTTCATCCTTTCTGGCTCAAGTCCGTTGTCAATGGGCTACATTAGTTTTTGTCACTGCAATTAGGATTACGATGTGCAGTATTTAGACCTAAAAATTCATAGGATGGTAGAGGGTGTAAGAATTCTGATGGTCCCTCAACTTAAAAAAAAAAAAAAATGTAGGAACAGGTGATCAGGATGTGAGGAAAGCAACCTGAGAGACCAGGGTAGATATCTCCAGAAATCTAAGAGGCACCTCAGAGTCTGTGGGGAAAGAAATCTGCATTTACAGGCTTTCCTATAGACCCTAAAATCTTCTATACCCCTATGGAATCCTGGCAGTTAATACAACTGAGAGTGCATTTGAAAAGTCTCTCATGAAAAGTTTATGTTAAATCATATTATCATACAAGCAACTCAAACTCATCATTTAAAAATGTAATTTAGAATTTCATTTTTAATTTACGAAGTTCTTATTAAGATCAGTCAACCATCCTGTTTTCAAAGATCATTTCAGAGCATGCTTACCATCTAACTCGTGTTAATCACCAGGAGTTCCTACAAGGTTTTATAAATTTGGGACTACATGTATTCTGAATTCTTAGATTTTGAGGAACATAGTACAAATTTCCACTATAAGCCATTTCTCCTCTTGTGCCTGTGGCAGGCTGTTTGGTGGTGTCAAATATTTTTTGA
The DNA here is from genome assembly GCA_025594165.1 of Tamias sibiricus. Lineage (NCBI taxonomy): Eukaryota > Metazoa > Chordata > Mammalia > Rodentia > Sciuridae > Tamias > Tamias sibiricus. The sequence goes on from CM046658.1 coordinate 55,685,606, forward strand.
CTTTGATAAAAATGTATTGAAGGTCAAGATCATCTCTTAATAGTTCACATTTCTATTTAATAACCTGCCTCAAAAGACACCCCATCCTATTGCAGTTCTGGGGAGTATTGTGCACTGCCACCCTGTCTCTGATGCACATCAGACATGTCCATGTTATTCCATATTCGGTCCATTCCAGAGAAAGGCTAAAGGAGACAGAGGGTACGGATCTTGTTAGGTGCAGCCTCTGACACTATCACTATCAATTGTCTTTTGCTGGGGCTGATCACCACCTCAATTATCTAGTGTCCAGCCTACCTGATAGGTTTTTGCAAACTATAACTCTTCTGTCGATGAGCATGGAATAATGACAGCCAGGGGCAAATGGACAGAATACAAAAGAGATAAACCCAGAAGTAAAATACATAAGTCTATCTCTGCGCATGAACATACAATATGTTCTTGGTACCAAGTGATTCAACATAAAGTATAGCAAGGGGTTTCTTTGCAGGCTTATTGAGATTATGCTAATGTGCTAAGTAAATGAGATAGAGCTGTTGGCTCAAATGTTTCCCCCCATTTTATTATTCCAATAGAAATATACAGATATTTAAAAAATATTGTAATAAATCCAATGAACACAAATGGAATTTTTTCCTGAAATCTTTGCTTATAATTTATTGTACAAACAATTTTAAAGTTTAACAGGCAGCCTTTATTTAAGAGGAAGATATACATATTTCTAAATGATTCCAATTGAAATTCAATTTCAAATTTAAATAATGAATCAAGGAGAAAAGTATAATACACTGGCAAAGTATGCAGAGGCATCATAACAATGCATATTTTTAGCCCCACACAGTACCGCACAACATGAGAAAATAGATTTTAGTACAATATTAATTGAAGTTTTCCCAGTTGTGGTTCAGGAGGTTAATTTGAAAAGAATACATTACCAATATATTTATAGCATTTAAATAAATTAAAATTACACTTCACACATCAATAACACAGCTGTTAAATAATATTTTTATTGTATGTAAATCCTATCCATTCATCTCGGTTGTATAATAAATGACCATAATTACAGAGCTTCATTGGGAGGAAGGTCATTGGTAATCCTGTAATTCCTCATTGGTGTAAAGAGAGAAAACAGAACCGTTTGTGATGAATGTATTCAACCTTTGCATACTTTGGTACTTTGGACCATGCATTAAAATGCAGTCGGAAATTAAGTTCTTCACTTCCACAGCATTTTTAATCTGCTGTGTTGATTTTTTTATTTTTTTGTAACTAGGCCTTCTTGAAGTGCTTCCTTGACTATTTCTTTTCCTTTTATGGCTGCAGAAATATATGCGCGCGCGTGCACACACACACACACACACACACACACACACACACACACACCCCGAAAAAACACACCTGCCATACTTGGGCTGTCATTTCACATCAATCCAACTGCAACATCTTTTCTCTATAAATTTCCTTAATTTTCAATATTTCATTCAAATCTGATCTTCACATTTTCCTCAAATGGAGGCCTTCTAAACATGAACTAAAGTTCTCAGACCCTTTTCCGGATGAGCTCTTCCCTCTGCAGATCTCTATTTTCAGGTCACCAGGGAAGGCATTTAGTAAATTTTTTCCCCTCAAAGAATCTTCAGCCATCACCTGGAGGAGCTTCAGCGCTAACCTGGTCCCCGTTCTCCTTTAATGGAAGGATGAAACCTGTTTTTCCTCCAGGGACTAAAGATACATAGAAGAGAATGTGAATGTTAAAAGTAATGGGCCAGTGACAAATAAATCACAGGGAAGGTAACGAATTAAGACATTAACAAAGATGGCTCTGGTTTAATTTATCTGTAGCCCCTGCGTCCTCCTAACCCTAGAGGCAGTGTATTTTCTGTCCTTTCCGGGAGCAGACAGGGCTTGGGCTTTGCATATGGAAATAAGAACAAATGACTGTTAATTCCTAATGAGAAAAATATCCAAGTGAGCAGTATTCCCTGTGTGCGCCATAAGGGCTTGTAATTGAAAGGTCTTCAGAATAAAGGGTTCCAAGCAGAGGGAATTCCTTTTAATGAAGCTTGGATTTAGTCCCATTATTCTAATAAAGTGTAATCAATTGGTGGCGGCAATCTGAAGGTCTAGTTCAACCTCTGATTAGATCCTGGTTGTTTTTAAGGCAGTGGGCAGAGGAAGGGAAACACGAGTTAATAGGCTTTTGGGTCAGTGATCCACACTTCCTGAAGCGAGCTGGAGTTCGAAGAGGGCAATTTGGAAGCTGTCTTAGCATAAATCCGAAGCAAGGCTCTGCTGTCCAGGGGGGAACGGGGCCCTCAGCATTCCCAGGACATGCTTTGAGCCGATTCCACTCTTAATCCAATTTACTCAGCCGAATAAGTCCCACTGCTTCAGCTTGCCAACAAATTAAAATCCAGCTTCATAAAAACACCTTGAATTTGGAAGGTATTGGCTGGCCCACTAGACTTGAAACTTCATTTATTCTGGCTAACTTCTCAATTATCTTCCCAGCAGTGGAGATGTGTAAAAGTGCAAAAATCAATAGGGTTCTATTCCCATTCTATTGGAAAGGGAAAAATTAATGAGATAGGACACTCTCTTAATCAGAAATAAATGTTTTAATTCAGATAATGACATAGTTTTCCCTCGCTGAAGGATGACAAATGCTGGGCTGCGCCCCCAGCAGAAGCAGTTTCAATTTTATTGTAAATATAAAAGGTATTGATCGGTGAGATGTACAAACCCCATTGCTTACAAAAGCCATTCAGGGGGACTGGGAAAACTATTAAGCACTGGGTCAGAAATCAATAAACAACACTGAAATGTAGCAGAGGTCGCCCTAGGCTTTGTGGCATCTTTGAAAGCCAAGTGGCAGGAATAGTGACAGAAATGTCTCTTGTGGAACAATGTTGGGGATGAAGAGGGTCAGATGTTTAATCTCTTCTGTGGCTTGACAGGTCCCCGGAACAGGACTAATGTAGTCTTTCAGGGCTGCCTTTGATTTAAATACATGCTGATTCATCCCCTTGCTGACAAGTGTATTTCTTGGCTTTGGGATGCCTACGGGTATTGGCAGGGAAGGAATCCTGGTACATTTCTGAAGGCAGAACAGGGAACCCGTTGTGGTTATGCAAATAAGCCACACCTTGATGCCCTGTCTCTGTTCAGGAAAAAATAAACACACACCTGAACTTCCTTTAGACACACCGATAGATGGGAGCACAGTCTACCACACCGAGCCTCCTATTAGAGCAATTACAGGCAGACGATGGAGCATGAAGTATTTTTTGTAACAGCTGACTAAATGTAATATTTCTCCTTTTGGGTTTTTAATTTTAATACTTGCTTTAAATTCAAATGTAGTTTTGGCTTCCTTTTCTCAAGTCTTTTATCATGGATGAATATATTCAACCATCTAGAGACCACCTTCCTTTTATACATGGTATGGAGGTGGTGGGGGGAGAAATTATAATTAATCATCATCTTCTCCCCAACCCGCCTCCCCCACCCCTTTTCTATAGTTTTGAAACTAGAAGATTAACTCAGATTAGAGACCATCTCCACATTTTGCATAGAATTGGGTTGAATCTTTAAATAACATCAAGACAGTCATTGAACTAAAACACACATTTTATAGCAGAAAATGCTAGCCAAGAAATCCCCCGAGTGGAGAAAAATTACATAAGGGAAGAGATTTCACGCGGGTAGGTGGAATCCAATTTTTCTAATAGGACATTGATTTGAAAGGTTTAAAGCAGAGTATTGCAGAGTATTGAAACTTTTAACAACATCGTTTCTGAAGCAGAGACAAAGCCTTCCGGGCCCCAAACACCAGTAGCTGTGCCTGGTGTTGCCGGAGACTCGGTTCCCCTCTTGACACGGGGATGATTATGAGATTGGTGGGGGTCAGGCTGCCCATCAGCAGGTGAAGTGTTCAGCTGCCGAGGATTTGAGTTTCATCTCACCTCAGATATTATGTCAGTTTCATGTCATTTTCATCCCCGAGAATGATTTGAGAGCACTCCTTGTCCCCTGTTATTGCGGTCACTTGACCTCAGATGTAACTTCTGTCGAATACCATCATTTTAACAAAGTCGAGGAGGTGTACATCCCTAGCCGGGGCTGACCTTTCCAGCCTGCCGCTCCCCAATTGGCTCTGACGGCAGATTTTACTGCCCCCTCCATTCCCAACAAATGAATGTTAAGGCCTCAATGAATTGGTTCACATTGGAAGTTATAGTTTTCCATTGCCATGAGCATTTTTAAAATCAAATCCCCCTCCCCTCTTTGCACTGGGTGTGCAGTCGTGGTATTTCTCTTTTTGCATTGGGAGGCTCACACATAGAAAACTACTTTCTGCTGAAAAACAATATGCTGACCCCCAAAATGACAATTCTATGTTTGTCACCTAAAACAGAGATGACAGACCTTGATTTCTTGTCTCGGAGATGTGTTCTCTATTCCCTCACAATTGGGTGCCTCCCTCCCTGTCTCTCGTTCCCTGTCCTTCTAGCATTTTCAAGTTATTCCCGAATTCACGAAAAGAAGAAAGTGATTGGGTCATCTGCATTTTAAAAAGCCCTCAAATTAGAACATTGTGTCCTCGTTTCTGGGCCCCCTAGGCTAGTCCTAAGGAACCGACACTCAGAGTGAAAGGGAGCTCCGTTTCAACACCTCATTTGATAAGAGAGACTGTTATCTTGGAAGAGTTTAGGGAGATTATTCCAGTTTGCATAGCAAGTGTGAGACAGAGATGGGGACCAGAACCTTTGTACCTTTAAATATGCAAAACACACTCTTAGCTTCTGGGCTGCACAAAAACAGGTTGTGGTGGATTTGGCCCATAGGACACAGTTATTTTTTTGACTGATCCATGAACTAGAAGGTGCCTAGTTGATTGTATGGTAACTGCAGGCAGTAACTGTCTACTTTAGGATCCTATAAAATAGTATTAGTGAACGTTTCCCATGCCATAAGCACTTAATAAATATTAGTAACTGTATTAGTTGGCTTTCCACTGCTGTAACAAAATGACTGAGGTTATCAGCTTAAAAAGAGGAAAGGTTTATTTTGGCTCACAGTTTCAGAGGTTTTAGTCCATGGTTGGTTGGACCCAATGTTTTTGGGCCTGTGGCAAGGCAGCACATCATGGTAGAGCAAAGCTGCTCAGTTTATGATGGCCAGGAAACAAGAGCAAGGAAGAGGAAGGGCTGGGGTCCTAACATCCCCTTTAAGTCACTACCCCCAATGATGGGAAGAACTCCTACTAGGCTTCACCTCTCAAAGGTTCCACCACTTCTCAGTAGCACTACCAGCTGGGGACAAAACCTTTAACACATGGGCCCTTGGGACACTTATTCAAATCATAGCATTAATTAACACCTCCTTGGAGCTTAGAGCTAAAGCATTTACTAATGAACCAGGGGTCCCATGTTAGAAAAATGCAACCTCCTGAACCACAGTGTTCAGACTGCTGCTTTCCACTGATTTTCATGAACCATATGAAATGGCCACTGTTAGACCTTCGTGATGTAAAGTGGCAGATCTGATGGTTTAGCACCCAAACAGATTTATGCATGAACCTCAGGTTAAGAACCACTTCCTTAAACTGGGGAATATTGTTAGCTATTTTCTCATCCAGGGAAGTGGCTTGAAGAAGCCAAGGGCATTTTCCTAGGTCATGGGGTCAGCTAAGATGGTACCTCAGGGCCTTGTCACCAGCTCACCGTCTGCACCACAAAGGTAGAGTTTGGAGGCACCCTGTGCCACTCCACCCCACTCTGTACTGACTTGCCAGCTTCAGCATGATATCTAGCTGTTGGTCAGTGTCATTTCTAGAACGCTGGAACGAAGGGGCAGGAGTCAGGGAATGGATATGGAGTTGGCGACATGTGGGAAATCAGGGCAGATTTGACCACAGGTCCTTTGCACGAAGCAGGCTTATAGTAGAATTCATAATTTGACTTGGATGAGATCTAAGGCTGGTCCCAAAAGGTGACTGAAGCTTCTTCTCACTTCCTGGATCCATTTGTCCAAAAGATTGCTAAAGGTGTCAAATCCCTGTGGTTTTATGAAAAGTGCAGGTGTGCCTGTCTCTAATTGTTTCAAGGATCTCAATGCCTTCTCTCCTCAGTGAGGCTGTAAGCTCTTTGAGACAAATAATAATAATAAATAAATAAATAAATAAATGCCTTAGGCTTGCTTCACACTCCAGTCACATACTAATGTGGCTGCCCATAAATATTGACTCTGATAGATAAACTCTGTGTGGTGTGTGCAGGCATGCATATGTGTGTTGGGTAAGGATATTAGTCTGGTTCCCATGCTATAACAAAATACCTGAGGTACTTAACTTGTAAGAGAAAGACTTATTTTGGCTTATGGTTTTGGAGGTTCCAGTTCATGATCAAGTAGCTCTTGCTTTAACCCTGTAATGAGGCAGCACATCATGGGGGGAGCCACGGCAGATCAAAGTTACTTACATCATGAGCCTGGGGGCAAAAGAGGAAGGGGAAGAGACCCCAGTCTCACAGTCCACCTAAAGACCTCCCAAAGGTTCTAGTACCTTCCAACAGTGCCACCCTAGGATCAAGCCTTTAACACGTGGACTTTGGGGGGACATTTAACTGAGTCACAGCAAGAAGATAGTTAGGACGAAATTCTTTCTGGAATCAAGAAAATAAAATACACTGCCTTGCAAATTACCTTCCATTTCCTCAGGAGCTGCCGTGTTCCCGTCTGTCTGACCCTTCTTGCCACATCAAGAGCCTGGTGTGAAGTGGCATCTGCTCCTTTGAGGAGTAGTATGGTGTGGTGAAAAGGGCATTGGCTTTGGCTTTAGAAACCTGGAGGGATCTCAGGCTCCTTAACCACTTAGTTGTTCTGTTGTGTAGATTCCTGACTTTCCTCAGCCTGTATCCTCCTCTGTAAAATGAGGATGGTCACTATCTCTCATGGACATTGTAAGAACTGAAAGAATAATTCTGGCACTTGTGCCAGGGTCTGGCATTTGCAGGCACTTAACACATCGTAGGTATTGCTATAGAAACAACGAGAAACAAACTTTAACGAAGTTAAAAATCTAGATATTATTTTTGCTTCTTTGTATGCAAATAAATTAGGAGTTACCATTTATTGTGTAAGTAGATATACTGAGTATTAATTGTTTAGAAACTTCTTCCTTTCTTTTTTTTTCTTTTCTTTTCTTTCCTTTCCTTTTTTTTTTTTTTTTGTGCTGGGATTGAACCTAGGGATGCTTTACCACTGGGCCACATCCCTAGCCCGTTTTTACATTTTATTTAGAGACAGGATCTCACTGCGTCACTTAGGGCTTCACTAAGTTGCTGAGGCTAGCTTTGAACTCACGATCTTCCTTCCTCAGCCTCCCAAGCTGCTGGGATTACAGGTACACTAGCTAGCACGTCCAGCTTAGAAATTTCTGTAAGTGGATTTCTGTAAGCCAGTCAGGAGTGGGTGGGATGAATATAAGGTATGACCTGGAGGAAACAGTATAGGATTGTGGGTGGATTTGGATGACCACCATAGTTCATGGAGGCTGAAGGGTCCACTGTGAGAGGGGCTGAGGAGAGGCAAGGTGGGAGCTGGTGGGTGCATGCTCAAGGGTCTCGAGCTCCCTGCTAAGAAGATAAGACTTCATCCAGGAGGTGGTGGGGAGGCCCTGAAGGAGGGTGGTGCATACCTGCCCTGATGACTTTCCAACCAACTTCTCTTTCTTGTTTTTTTATTGTGCAATAATAAAATATTTGAAGTTATCATTTATCATAATTTTATAATAGGCCTGAGAACACACCTATAATGTTGATTTATATTAAACAGGAAAGATTTATACAAAGGCAATGACATAATTTTCATATTCATATTCTTTGATTTAAGAGTTATAATTTAAAATCGTGCAGAATCATAAAGTAGAAGGCTAGAGTTGCAAAGGGATCAGGTAGTACCTACTCTCCAACATCTGCATTTTCTGATGAGGAAGCCAAGCCCCAAGAATCCAACTCGTTCAAGGTGAATTCGCAGCCCAAGGACACCACGGAAGGCTTTGTGTTTGTTACCACGCACCTGCTGTTGTCGTGCTGGGCGCCACATCTGCACTCCCTCATCCACAACCTGCACGAGAGGTTTTGTGTCACCCATTACATAGACGGGTCAACAGAGGTGCACATGCTTTACCTGGCTCCAAAGCCTGGGCTCTCATCACCACCCTGCGTGGTGACTGAGCTGCGAGCTGCGGGTGGGACCTGAAGCCGGTGCACCTCCTCCCAGCCTCCCTGTCTGTCTGCTGATGTTCTCTCAAGTCATTCCTGATTTAAACCAGACCCGCATGGAGTTGGCTGTGGAACGTCGAGCCACAAAGAGCTGCCTTCCTGGCCTTCCGCCTCAGTGGGGTGTTGGTCTGCAGGTTCTCCTAAGGAATAGTCCTGTCCAGAATGCATGGTTTGTGCTGAGCTTTCTTTGGAATGTTCTCCTCTTCAGCACAGCAGAATGCCCTCCTTTTGAGGAGCTTGGGGAAATTCTGCTCTGGTGTCAGTTCGGGATGAAGTGGGTATCCCCTGAGTATGTGGACTGGGGCTTATTGTCTCACAGTTGCTGCTAGTAGTGTCAGAGAGCTGCTTCCCTTTCTGTGCTGGTTGCTAGAACTCTCAGATCCAAATGTGAGTCTCACTATAGCAGACAGAACCGCACGGCATCCCTGGACACAGGGGTTCCGAGTCCTTGTCTCTCCCCTCTCATATCTTCTCATAAAAATAAATGCAGCATATTTTCCCTGATTTAATTTATATGATCTTGAATTGTTTTCAAAAGAAGTTGAGGTATCAATAACTAAAGAAACAGAAACTTTAATTTTACGTTGAATTTCCAAATCAATTTGTAAAACCCAGTAAAAGACTCCACCTGTGCAATGTTCCTCTGAGTCCTGGCTTAGGAAGAAGCTCAGGGTTGTAAGCTCCTTACACAGAGCAGTCACCCTGGGACACCGCAGGAGCCAGGTGGGGACATCCAGGAGATGGAACGGTTCCCCACTGTCCCGTCCAAATGAACTAGGATGCTGTATCCATCCTACCTAATTAAGAAGTGCTTGAAAGCAGGGTCTTTTTCTTGATTTACAAACCCTCCTCATCATCATTTATAGTGCACTGATATGTGAAGGCAGAGAGGAGAGACACTTAAGGGAAGATGGGTATTTCCTTAGATGACATTGGTGAGGGCAAGTGTCACCTTCACACAAGCACCTCCGCTCAGATGGCTTGTTAAGAGCTAGGCGGCAGCGGATGGAACACACCGTGCTTATTGACAATGCATTGAGCTATTATCCATATTGGTTCAGAAATTCAAGGACAGGACACGGTGAGCTCAGGACCATATTTTCAACACTTGCTAAAAGATAGGCCTGGTGGTGGTTTTGATGCACGTGAAACTCAGCAAATCCAACTTCATTCATGCCTTCGCTTACATATTCATCCATTCTTTCCTTCATCCACTTGACAGACATTTACAGACAGAGCTCTTTGCTGAACTCTGGAGGTACCAGAATGAGCAATAGCAGACACGGCCTCTGCCTCATGCAAACTGTTGTGTACAGAGACACGAGATATAGCTGTCTGAATGAAAACCCAAAATCCCAGAAACATAAAAGACAACAATCTCATCTCTTGGGTTTTACAAGGAAGCCTACCTGGCTTAGTTCTAGAACGTTCTTTGTACCCACATCAAAACATCTCTGCTGCTTTCTCCTTTATTCACAAAGAAGAAGGTTTCTCTCTGCAGAAAAGAACCCTTCACTTGACCCTGATGACACACTTACCCAATATTTTGTATTTTTTTCTTCTTTTCATTGCAGGATTTCTCAGGTGAGCAATTTATGCCAACTACGTCTATTTTTATTGTTACCCACAGTTTCCCTAAACCTCCACAATCTGTCCTTTTTCCTTATAAATAGCATTCTCTCACTGATTTGTTGATGAAGAAGTTTTGCCTTTTCTTAACCTATTTATTTTTTTCCCTACTTTTCAGGTAGTGCATTGTTCTTCTTGACACACCCCAGTGATTTCTGGGACGCTGCAGTGCTCTGAATCACTGCTCTCCTCCCCTCCTGACTGTGCCTATCCCTTGTCGTCCCCTGCTCTCTCATCCTCCTGAGCTGTAGCATTGCATTTCTCCTCTTTGTCTTGATAAAACTCCTCAGAGTCCAACACCTGCTGTGCGTTCCTCACACTGGTGCCAGTCCATGGAGTGGCCAACTGGGCAACTTTCACACAGACATCTCACCTCCTCCTCCTCCGGCTCAAGGTGTCCCAAGCCAAAAAAAAACCATCTTGACTTCCACCATGCAGACTCCCCCAACCCCTGTGCTTACTTAGGTGTGGAGTCCACCAGCTTCTCCAGCAAAGTCCTGCTCATCTAATCTCACTTTCTCTCTTTTTAAAATTCACACTTCTGGGGCTGGGGTTGTGGCTCAGAAGTAGAGCGCTCGCCTAGCACGTGCACGGCCCGGGTTCGATCCTCAGCACCAAGTAAAAATAAAACGCATTGTGTACAACTAAAGCAAATAAATAAATTTTTTTTTTGGTACCGGGGATTGAACTCAGCGGCACTAGACCACTGGGCCACATCCCCAGCCCTTTTTTTTTTTTGTATTTTATTAGAGACAGGGTCTCACTGAGTTGCTAAGTGCCTCGCCATTGCTGAGGCTGGCTTTGAACTCGTGATCCTCCTGACTCAGCCTCCCAAAGTGCTGGGATTACAGGCGTGCGCCACCGCGCCCGGCTAATAAATATTTTTTAAAAATGTCACACTTCTGCAGGTTCTAGACCTTCGTCACAACTCACTCCTCATCATACAAGGCACTGTCATTATTTAAATGGGTCACCACCCTTTGGGGCAATAGCAGAGAATTAAGTTGTATACAAAAGGTCAAATGATGTAGGACTTTGAAAGCCAGGTAAAGCAATGTGGGCTTGATCTAGGTGGAACTAGTTTTCTTTTTAAAAATATTTTTGTAGTTGGAGATGAACATGACACTTTTACTTTATTTATTTATTTATTTTCATGCAGTGCTGAGGATCAAACCCAGTGTCTCACACATGCCAAACGAGTGCGCTACGACTGAGCCACAACCTCAGCCTGGAACTAGTTTTCAATATCAGAAAAACTGTTGGAAAATCAAGAGATGGCACAAAATAAAGATCACAAAATAAAGCCTGGCCCGTGGTGGAGTCTCAAAAATGGCAATGATTGTTATTTTCAACTTTTTGTTGTTTGAGTCTTTATCCCCAGCTAGATTCAAAGGTACTTCAGTGTGTGAGCCATGGTTGAATTTTTCTTATTCCTTCTCCACCCTTTCTTTTCTTTTTAGAGATTTGTGGGGGCCAGCAGTGTGGCCCTGGGCCCTGGGCATGGCTGGATGCCCCTTCATCCACTCCCACCAGCTCTGGGGATGGGGCCAGTCTCCCGCATCGCTGGGCCTCATTTTCTCACCAGTAATGTAGCTTGAAGACTAGAGACCACCCAATGGATTATCGCCAGGATTGAATGAAATAGCATGTACAACACAGTTTGGTCCCTTCTACAAGGTAATTTTGAATAAATGAGAATTATTAGTGCTACTTTTATAGTGGCTATATTTCCTTTTAAGATATTTTGCTCGATGAGAAAATTCTTTTCGCAACTCATGTGATAGAAATAGTTTCATTTCTCAGAGTCTTACAAATCCTATCGGGTTTCTCTGGCCACCAGGAAGCTCATGATCAAATCTGAAGTTGAATTAGCAGCTATGTAGACCCTACTATTAAAAAAAAAAAAAGACAAAAATCATATACTTGATTTCTAGTTCTATTTCTTACTTCCCTCTTTATTTCTCTATTTCACTATTATCCTAAGCTGCCTCAAATCACTTCTCTTTAAATCATTGCTTCTTGTTTCTTCTTAGTCATAGTCCCCTCAATTGAACCTTCTCTCTAGAAAGATCTATGTAGAAATTTCCCCCACCGTTCTCCCTACAAATCTGTGTCTAGTTTTAGGATGCTCCTGGACTTCCTGAAGACCACCCTGAAGAAGAGCCCCTGATTTGGGTTGTGACCAGATAAACAGAGAAGACACCAGAGGAGGTGGGGGTCGTTAAGAGGACACATCACAGAGTCTTGGCACTGGGAGAAGCCTGTGAGGTCATCTCCTGTGGCTTTCGCCAGGCCTGGGATCCCAGCTCCTGTACACCTTCCACAGAGGAATAATAGCTCTGTGCCCTTCCAACCTGGGCAGCCTCCTTACTCGGGACACCCATTGCAGAAGTGGCTTCCCCTTCTCCTGCAAGAGCCAGCTTGTCACCTAGAGTCCTGCACAAGTCTGCAGGCACCTCTTCTGTTCCCAGAAGACTATACTCATGAGTGCCAAGGCCTTTGCTTCTCTAGACTAAAACGACTTGCAATTCCCCCAGTTTTTTCCTTACCTGACAGGTTTCCTGACTGACTGGGTTTGGTCTATACCCTCTGTGGAACCTACCTGAACCAAACCCCCTTTTTTCAAAGTTGCCCTCTGGCTGAGGAAGCGGTGCTCAGCAGCCATAGTTGCACCATGAGGTTCCACCTACCCTGGCCCACAGCTGCTGGGACCTCGGTAAAACTCTACCCCAAAAGGACAATCCTATATTCTCCCCCAGAAAATCAGAGTTAGATTCAAGGCCACTAGTTAAGTTTCTCCTGTTCTTTTGAACCAGGGAAATGTAAACTTAATGGCTGCACTGTGAAATCAGAGGTGAGAGCAAAGAAAAAAGCAGGTGCAGAGGGAGCAGTGGAGAGGAGAGTGAGCACGGGCAGCCCCGGAGGGAAAGGAGGCACGGGGTGACGTTGGCTCTGCATAGCTCTCCAGTGCTGGCTCAGTTCATCTTGCCACCTCGGCTGCCCTCTTGGGTTCCATGAACTACCCCCATGACCTTGAAATAGATGCCCATTTTTTATTTAAATCAGTTTGAATGAGTTTTGCATTAAACACAAAGTCAGTCTCTCTCCCTGCTCTTCCCTCCTCTCCTCTCGTTCCCTCTCTTCTTCATAATCCTGTCTTCTCGTGTCCTTCGTCACTACACCTTGTCCCCTGTAGAGGTGCCTCGTTGCAGACGGCATCCCCCAGCTACTCAATCCCGGAGCCTTGCTTTTCTTTCGAGTGTGGGAGCCTGAGATCTCATTCCACTCCATATGGCAAGAACTTCTTTTCCTTTAAACCTCCCTCCCTGGCAGGTCACTCAGCCCTGACATTTGGTCTCTGGTTTCTGGTGCTCCTCCAGGGGTTTCAAGGTCCTTAGTTTTATAATCCCCTCTCTACCTTGGCCTCAAGATCTGCCTTTTCCCTCTAAATCCCACCAGCTAAATCATCGCTCTTCTATTTGATGACGGGGTTGTTGTCCTTTCTAGCCTCTTGGCTGCCAGTTCTCTCTACCTTCTGTCACTTTAAAATGTTTCCAAAAACTGAGACTTCTAAACAAGATGGTTATACGCCCAGCGAGGACCCCACATTCCATTAACATTTGCTCAGCTCTTGTCGCTTTATTTCAGCTTTTGGGGATATGTGTGCTCTGATGACACTTACAATTGGAAACAGGAATCAGTAGGAACTCCCCTGGTCAACCACCTTCAGTGCCTCCCTATTTCCCAGTCATTGTTTTCCAGACTCACCTTGGGTTTTGCTACCTCGGGCTCTGTCTTCATTACTCATGCAACACACATTTGTTGTTGTGCCAGGCACTGGAGATAAAACAGCGAACAAGACAGACAGTCTGCTGTTGAACATGCTTTTACTCCACGCTAGGCAGAAAGGTTTTTTTCTCCAACCTATTCCTTATATGCAAAATTCTACCCATCTTTCAGGTTCTCATAAGGACCCACCTCATCCTCCGTCTGCCCTGAAACAAACTCCTTGCCTTAAACTACTGTTTGCTTTTCATTTGCACCCTGAAGTGGACTATCACTTAGTATCTGGATTGAAGTCTGTGCGGTGTGTCTCCTCTGCTGGATGTCAGTTCCCTGAAAAGCTGTGTCTATCTGCTGTTTCATCTGCCCCTTCAGGCTTTGCACAGAGTAGTAGCTCAATAAATGCTGCAGTTGGATGTGAATTTCCTTGAACCAACCATAAGTGCATGTGAATATGCATTTGCCTTTCTGGTTGATGATATGAAAATTATAATTTCCACTGGCTCAATATTCTTTTTTTTTTTTCTTTTTTTATTTATAATAGTAGTATGTATTACAATTCATAATGCACATATAAAGCATCTTTTTACATACAACTGTTTGTATACAAAGTATATAAGTACCATTCAGATCTTCAATCATGCATTTAGGATAATGATATTCATTTCATTCAACCACCAATATTTTTTTTTTTCCTTTTTTTCCCCACCTCCCTCCCCCCTTGCTCCCTCCATTCCCCTCCCTTTCCTTTGACCATTCTAGTGTTCCTCTGATCCTCCTATGTACCCCCATCCAACAACACTGTGAACTAGCCTCCTTACATCAGAGAAAACATTGGGTATTTGGATTTTTGACATTGACTAATTTCACTTAGAATTATATTCTCCAACTTCATCCATTTACCTGCAAATGCCATTATTTTATTCTCTTTTATTGCTGAGTAAAATTCCATTTTGTATATATACCACATTTTCTTTATCCACTCATCTACTGAAGGACATCTAGGTTGGTTCCACAACCTACCTATTGTGAATTGTGCTACTATAAACATTGAAGTGGCTGTGTCACTATAATATGCTGTTTTGGGGCTGGGGTTGTGGCTCAGCAGTAAAGCGCTCGCCTAGCACGTGTGCGGCCCGGGTTTGATCCTCAGCACCACGTAAAAACAAAAGCATTGTGTACAACTAAAGCAAATAAATAAATACTTTAAAAAATATGCTGTTTTTTTTAAGTCCTTTGCGAATAGACCCAGGAGTGGGATAGCTGGGTCATAGGGTGGTTCCATTCCCAGTTTTCCAAGAAATCTCCATACTGCTTTCCATAGTGGTTGCACCATTTTGCAGTCTTACCAGCAAGGTATGAGTGTGCCTTTTCCCCCACATCCTCTCCAACATTTATTGTTGTTTGTGTTCTTAATAGCGGCCATTCTGACTGGTGTGAGATGAAATCTTAGAGTGGTTTTGATTTGCATTTCTCTAATAGCCAGAGATGTTGAGCACTTTTTCATGTATTTGTTGATTAATCGTGTATCTTCTTCTGAGAAGTGTCTTTTCAATTCCTTAGCCCATTTATTGATTGGGTTATTTGTTTTTTTGGTGTTAAGTTTTTTGAGTTCTTTATATATTCTAGAAATTAGTGCTCTTATCTGATGTGCATGTATTAAATATTTGTTCCCAATTATTTGGCTCTCTATTCACCTCACTGATTGTTTCTTTTGCTGAGAAGAAGCTTTTTAGTTTAAATCTATCCCATTCATTAATTCTTGGTAATAATTCTTGTGCTACAGAATTTTTATTAAGGAACTTGGGGCCTAATCCGACATGTTGGAAATTGGAGCTTACTTTTTCTTCTATGGCTCAATATTCTTATGTTTAAAACCAACCAGGTTGACATGCTACAATATGGTGGATCCTTGAAAACATTATGCTATGTGAAATAAACAAGTAGCAAAAGGACAATTTATGTATGATTCATGTCCACGAGGCATCTAGAGTAGTCAAACTGCTAAAGACAGAAAATAGAATGGTGGTTGTCAGGGTCTGGGGGAGGGTGTGGAGGGGAGAATGGAGAACATTGATAGGTGGAGATGCTCCTCAGCTATAATGAGGTTACATTCCAATAAACCCATTGTAAGTTGAAAATACTGTAAGTCAAAAATTCATTTAAGCTGGATGTGATGGTGCACACCTGTAATCCCAGCACTTGGGAGGCTGAGGCAGGAGGATCACCAGTTCAAGGCCAGCCTCAGCAATGGCGAGACACTTAGCAACTCAGTGAGACCCTGTCTCTCTATAGAATACAAAAAAAGAGCTGAGGATGTGGCCCAGTGGTCAAGTGCCCTTGAGTTCAATCCCTGGTACAAAAAAATAAATAAATAAATAAATAAATAAATAAATAAATAAATAAATAAAATTCATTTAATACACCTAACCTACTAAACATCTAGCTTAGCCTAACCTGCCTTAAAAACGCTCAGACCACTCATGTTTGCCTGCTGCCGGGAACTATCATCTCACACAAAGCCCGTCTTACAGTGAAGTGTTGAACATCTTGGGTTGTTTATCGAATACAAGACTGAAGATGGAAATCAGAATGGTCAGGTGTGCTTTGGCACCATTATAAAGTCGAAAAATAATCATTTGAAACATTGAAAGTGTAGCACTATCCGTATGGAGCTCTGGTTGGGGAAGAGGAAAACATCTGGATATAGATGTCGGAGACGCTTGTACAACAATGTGAGCGTACTTCTTAAGGTCACCAAACAGAACACTGAAAATGACTCAAATGGTCACTTTTCTGTTCTGTCTGTTGCACCGTAATAAAAAGTCACCCAGGTTCCTCGTCTCCGCCTGTCTGGACTCCTCCCTCCGCTCCCGTTGCCAGTCACCTGGTAGCTCAGGATAAATAGTCGAGGAAGTGCAGCGAATGGCATTATTTCCTTGGAACTGAGGAGGAAAATTAGAAGGGGAATCTGTGCAAATGCTTGAAACACTCCTCACGTTTCACCTTGCCGCAGCCTCTTCAGGATGTGAGTGGAGAAAAGCGTCAAAGCTCAGAGCCAACGAGAGGAGGCGTTTTCTGGGCTCAGATGAAGAAATCTGCAAAATTAGGAAATAATGTTTGTGCCATTTCTGGAGGCCCCGGACAGGCTCGGTTCACCTCCAAGTGATTTACCTGTGGCTCTCGATGATTATTTACTTGGCTATTCAGTTCAAGACAATCACAGGAATGTACGGCCCATAAATTAGAATAGCTATGAAACACAGGCTGCCTTTATGTCGAAACATAACTTTTGCAGTTTTTTTTTTCCTTTTTTTTTTTTTTTTTACAAGGGGAAAATACATTTAATATACAGGCTCAGTGATCCCTCTGTTCTTACGGCCTCCTTTTTAATATCAGAGTTCAGATCGGATCTCTTGCCTGTCCCAGGGCTTTGCCCTTGTGGCTGATTATGGGCCCTGGAGAAAAAACTACCCCGGAGTCTTCGCTGGGGAGCTCCTGTCCCCTCCACCCTATCCCCAAGGCGCCCCAGCCTCCTTTCTTTGGGGAACACAGATGTGGGGTTCATTCTGTGAGGTAGGGAAAAGAGCAGGCTCCCCCACACCTGGTGCTGACCCCAGGCAGGGGATTTGATCAGGCACACCTGTCCGATGGGGTGATGATGCCCCTCTTGCTGAGTCCTGGTGAGGAATAGTGGACAGGGGGCCTGGCATTCAATAAACTGCTGTAAAGATGTCAAAATGAAAGCTCCTTGCCCCCCAAAAGCATTGCACGTGGGTGGGGGGCAATGGAGTAGCCCAACATTGAGTTTGGAAAATAAAGCAGAGAAGGGGAGGGTTGAGGTGGGACATCAACACTGGTAAGGAAGGGTGGCCAGCAGAAGCTGGGAGCCGGGCGGGGCAGGAGCACGGACACCGAAGTGTGCCAGGGGCTGTCCATAGGGAAGTTGGAGGCGGGGCCACGGGTCCACCTGAAATCTGGACTGGCAGTGATGAATGAAAAAGCAACACCTTTAAAGCTCTGAAGTGTGGTCTGGTGGCTAGAGGGAAGTGTCCGGGCCCCACTGCCTCCAGCTCTCTGGAGGAAGCCCATCAGAGCACTGACTCTATCGCTGTGTTGCCTGCCTTCGGTAGCTATGCAGCCACAGGCAGGTTACTTAACCTCTCTGTGCTCTAGTTCCTTCCTCTGGAACATGGACACAATAACACCTAACTCACAAGGTTGTTGTGAAAATTACATAATATTAACATAAGTTTCTTAGACTAGTTCCTGACACACAGTAGGCACACAGACAAGTGATCCATTCCTTTCTTCTGCTGTTCAATGCACATGTTTCTGGGCTAGGTACTGTGCAAAAAATTGGCAAGGCCGCTGTGAAATGGTTTGTACAGACCCTGCCCCATGGAACTGAAAGTCCAGCCCCCCCCAGGATCCTGTCTTGTTACTTGGCAATGGGTCCCCCAAAATAAGGCTTTGGCGGTCTTTCTCAGGGCTGCGGTGTGGACGTCTGGCCTTCTCTCAGGTTTCATTTATTTCTTGCCAGACTGCAGGGAATTGAGAGTTGTTGGGACATTCTATAAAAAGCTTACAGATCTGAGGGTACTCAATCAATGCTGAATAATAACAAGAGAAATGTATAATGTATAAACAGATTATGTAGGGTTTTAGCATTCCTTCATCTCATTAATATATATGGGAGCGCTTCCCTGGCTCTGTTCCCTGATGTGGACTGTTCTCTAGTCACCAAAGAGGGGACCGCTCTGCAGAGACCCCCCCGGGACTCCCCTGGGGATGCAGGCTCAGGACCCAGGTGGGTGGCTTCTTCCTGATTTTCAACAGTTTCCTTGGAGATCAGGAGCTATCTTTTTCTGGCCCCTTATCCTGCATCAGGCCTGGTGCTAAGCACTTTCTAATGGTATGTTGCTTTATCCTTGAAACAACCTATGAGATAAGTTCCATTGACCTCTCCAAGTCAGAGAAACATCTAACAATTTGCTCATGTTCATTGGGAACAACTGGGATTCTAATTCAGCCATGGGCTACACCACCACACCCTCCTTCAACAAATCTCTCTCAACTCCAATATACTTGTTCTTATAGCAGATTCAAGGCTACCATCTCTTTGTAAAAACAAAGCAAATAGTGCAAACTACC
>CM046658.1:55709459-55894459 GCA_025594165.1 Tamias sibiricus
GATACAGCTCTGGGATGCCCCTCCTGTCCCTCACACCCTTGGGAGAAGGACCAGGGGAACATTTCCTAATTAGAATCTGCAGAATCATGTTCACCCAGTGTGAAACACGCAAGCACGGTGGGTCCTTCCTTACATTTTAGAGATTGCCTTTTTATTATCCTTGCAGTGCAACTCAAGAGCTGGGTGGAGGTTAAGTGTCATTTAAAATTTCAACCTCAAACAACACAGTGGGGTAACAAGGGGGCTTCTCAAGACACAGTACTCTAGTCATCTGAATTTCTTCAGTGTCCTTTGGGCTACTGTACATACCACAGTTCATGCCTTTTGACGATTCCTGTACTTACAGTCCCCAATATTAAGTCTAGATTTCTGTTAATTGTTACATTACAAGAAGTTCCGTATCCCATTGGTGGAGTTCACACTGATGTCAAGGATAGCACCACAAGTCCCTAGAAGTCCCCCATTCTGTGGGTTTTGCCTTTTGAGAATGCTACTCAGCACCCCAACTCATCTCAGTGCCCCTGAGAACAGAGAGAGGATGGCAACAGAGGGAATTTCATTCTATCAAATCCTATGCAAAAGGGGTTTATTAGCATGTTTTAAGTGTGTCTGAGGCTCCCAGAGTACAGAAATGCCTTCACATACTTATAGTCACTTCTATCCCAATTTCCAACCCAAAGATCTCTCAGAGAATGGGTCTAATTTGTGAGCCATGTAAACTGTGGTTATTAAAAGCAGAGACAGAAAGAGGCATCAAGAGAATGTATTTCTTACTTTTAAAGTACACATTGTTTTATGTATTTGTTTTGCAGCTGATGGACAGCTTTGTGATGAGGTCTGGTTCCCTCAGGAAGCATTTGAAGGTTCTCTGCGTCTGAATCTGGAATATGAGAAGCTGGAAGCTTTGGTGGTCTGGTTGGGGTTGAACCTACCTCTCCAACCCCAGGACCCAGGGTTCATGTGTTCCAATAAACTCCAGGCAAACCTTGCCCTCTGGTGCTAAATTCACCTAGGCCCTGACAGTCACAACTGACAGCTCAGGGATTGTGAAAAATATAGCTCTTTGGCCAAAGGCACTAGTGAGAAAATAATCCTTTCTGACCAAACACTTTTTTTGGGGGGAGGGTATGATGGGGATTGAATTCAGGGGAACTTGACCACTGAGCCACATCCCCAGCCCTATTTTGTATTTTATTTAGATATAGGGTCTCACTGAGTTGCTTAGGGCTTCATTAAGTTGCTAAGGCTGGCTTTGAACTTGCAATCCTCCTGCCTCAGCCTCCCGAGCTGTTGGGATTACAGGTGTGTGCCCGGCTCTGATCACTATTTATTGAAGGTCTTATTATTATTATTTTTTAATTGGAAATTTGAATGAGAGAAAAAGTATTTAAAAAGGAAATTGGGTTTGCTGTACAGATAAACCTACAGAGCCACATCTCTGAGAATCGAGTGTGAAAACCCCAAACCTGCTGGAAACCAAAGCATTCATACTTTGGCTCATACCTGCTGGGGTTCCGTGGAGCGGGGTGCACCATGGTGGGACTATAGGCAGGGGTGTTAATTCTTAAGACCTGTGCTTTCCTTGGCAAAGTGGATGGGAAGCTCTCTTCTCACCCCTCTCCATTTTCTTCCTATTGCTCACTCAAAAATCCAAACTGCCATTGGTCACCAAGTTTCCCATGATGAACACAAACTTTTTATATGATATTTGTATAATATTATCACTAGTAGGTGCCAGGCAAGTAATTTCTATGTAATCATCCCATTTTATTTTTAAAACCAAACCATGACCCAAAGCGTTTTATTATGCCCCACTTTACAGATAAGGAAACCAAGTCACCCAGTGGTTAGATAGTTTGCTCAAGGCCACATATACAATAGCAGATGGCTGAGCCAGGCCTCCCATATAATAAATGTCCTCTACTACCTACCAAATCCAATTTGGTAGATTTAGCCAGGGCCAATAAATAATGTGATTACTCCTGACACGGTGGTTATCTCTGGGTACCTCTGTGGCTCAGAATGATCAAGTATGGAAGGATCCCCCTCCTTCTTCTTTACCACCTTACTGCTGCTGAATTGAAAAGCCAGCTCCTTTGTTCCTGTTCGGCACCCATTGTCAATGGCCCTTGGAGGACAGACCCACAGGCACAGCTGCCACTATCACACCCCAAGTTGTGGAACTGGATTGAGTGCTGAGGGAACGAGCTGAGAGTCTGCTTGATCCTCAGGGACATCAAGCAGGTGGCATTGGATGGAAGAACACATCCTAGGTGGGAAACGCAGCCCTTCCACCTGCTCCCCACATGATGGTGCTTTGGCTTTTTCTTCTGTGAAATGGGAAGAATAGCAACATCTACTTCACAGAAGTATTATGAGGATGAAATGAACTAATATCAGTTTGGTGCTTGGCATGTGATTAGAACCCGTGGTTTTGCAACCAGGGTGTTGTGTAACTCTTAAAGAAGACACTGGAACAACAGCTTTAAGATTTTGGATCAATCCGGATAGTCAAGTTGGACAACTACAACAAGGACAGACAGTGCACCACTACTGAGAGAAGCGGGTGGCCTGCAGAATTGGCCTACTGTTTCCAAGTGATCCAGACATGCCTCAAGTATAAATGCTCACCCACAAGATTGCACAATTCATAGGTTTATAAGAAACAGCATCCACTCACCAGTTCATCCAACAGAAATGCTTTGTGTTCTTACTCTGAACCAGGATCTAAAGATACAAAGCTGCATGAGACCATTCCCAAAGCACACTCTCCAGAGGGCAGCAAGTAACCTAACCTAATGGCACGGGGTGCACGCATGGGGAAGGAGCTGGTCATTGAAAGCCTCTCAAGCAAGCAACATTTGGGCTGGGGCTTGAATAATGGGTTGGAATTTACCTGTTGGAGGCTGAAGCCTGGATATAGGCATCCAAGTAGAAAGGGCATCTTGCAGACACACAGGAAGCTGTAGCAGGCGAGGCTAAGTCCAGGGAACATTCTAGATAGGCCATGGTCAGGGCCTTGGAGTGAACAGGAGGAGCAGCTGAGAAAGAAAATGCTTGTTTCTTAGGGTCGGGAAGCAAAAATGCTCTGCTTCTTTGGTTGCAAGTAACAGAAACTGGGCTCCTGGGGGTCCAAGTCAAAGAAGGCTTTGCAGGAGTAGTAGGGAAGCACCCCCCAGGTGAAGGGAAGGCGTCTTCCTCAGGCCATGCCCACTGCTCTCTCCACCCTCACTCTGTCCCTGATTCAGAGTCCCAGGAGAGAGATTCTGGCTGAGCACAGGTCACATGCTCACCTCATGGCTTACTAGGTGAAGAGAGGAAAATCTGTGACCCTTTACTGCCAAGGTGACAGCATGCAGTGGGGTGTGGAGACTCCACCTGATTAGGATGGGTAATTCCACAAAAGGAAGTCAGAGGGCTGATAAATGGGGCTATGTGACCCAAAATTACTGATGTTCATTAAGCATAATAACTTATTTATTCATCACATATCATATATTATGGTGAGTACATCTTTTACATATGTGTTTTATTTAATCAATATCATACCCCTGGGAAAAGGTATACTCCTACTTTATAAGATTGGGGAAGATATATCACATTTTTACAAGTGAGGAAAGTCACATCTCAGAGAGGTTAGATCCTTTGCCCAAGGTCACACAGTTAGTAAGTGAGCAAGCCAGACCTCCAACCCAGATGCGTCTGATGGCAAAGATCCCAGCCACTGCATATTGAACCTCCAAGCTTTCTGTTGAAGTGAAAGCATCTGAAGGTGGGCACTGGCTCCCTGCTGCCCCACCACAGCCCTTCCTTCTGCCTGCTTCCTTCTGTGTCCTGAATGGGCACAATCAACTTGGGGGACCCAGGACCAGTATAAGGAAAGCAGCACAGACAAGAGTCTTCTTAGCTCCTCAACTTGTAGGTTGTACAAACCCCTGGGCAGCAAGCATCTTTTGCACATGGGCCAGACCTGGTCTCTCAAGCACTCTGTGGGTGTCACATGGAAAACTCCAAATCAATTCATTCCAAAACCATTTACAATAATGATTCCTCTGAAGCCCCAAGAATGGAAAGCCATATCCACAGGGCTGCAAAGTGTCATTTTCATTAATGATTGAGCAAAAGCTTCTCTAAATCCGGAGGGTGGATTTGTCCTGGGGGTAGGGAGGAAAAGGGAAATAAAAGAAATTAGGTCAGAAGGTATTGGGGTCAGAAGGTATTGGGGCTAACTTGTTCATCTGGTGCTTACATTTTCCAAAACACTGGGTCTGCGATCTTCAAATCGATAACCACCTACTTAGTATAAGCAGAAAAAAACTATTCTTATCAGTCTCTCAGTCATCCTGTGAGTCATTAGTTTAATCTTTACCAAGTTTAAACTTTTTGTACTTAATTTTCTCCTTAAAAGTGTTATTTTATTCACCCAAATAGCACAAGGTAGTTATTAGATAGGATCCTCACTTTATAGACAAGGAGATGGAACCTCAGAGAAGTTAAACAGCTAAGATCACACAGCCAGTAAGGGGCTCAGTTGTGACCGTGTGTCCTGGGTCATGGGCACCTGGCCAGCATTCCCTGGCCTGATCTTCTTACAGAGTTTGACCCACAGGGATGGCTCTGCACAGGTCCTCACAGGTACCTTCCCTGCACCACCCAGGAAGAACCCAAGCTGTTTCTTGTTGGGAGAAGACACCTGTGACTTTGAACTGTTCTCCCTGTCTCCAGAACTTTCCACACTTCCATACTTGCCATCAGCAATGTACCTAAAATGTAGAACCAATCACTTCAGAGCTGAGTAATCTTCAGTGGCACCCAGTTACCGTGGTAGGAAATCCACATTGACATAGAGCGTGGGGCCCTTCATGATCGGGCCTTGGCCAGCTCCCCTCTCTCATCTCCTCAACACCCTGAAGGCAGAAGAATGACTTTATTTACTTGCTTTTCTCTTTAGAATGCCTTGCCCTTCTACATCTGCCCTGCTAACTCCTACTCCACCTTCAAAACTCAACCAAGCGTCTCCTCTTCCAGAAAGTCCCCAGAGGAATGACTGTTTCCAGCACTCCGTGAAGGTTCCCTGAGCATACCAGGGGTGCTGTCACTCTACAGGGGTGGGGTGGGGGACAATCAGGAAGTTTGGGGACAGTGTAGGACAAAAATCCCTACTCCAGTCAGGATCAGAACAGTAGATCTATTTCACATAGGGCATTTGCAAGTAGAGTGGGTTTCAGATGTGGTACAATCAGTGTTTCAACCTTGGTTCTCTATAATTTTCCCAGATCTATGCCCTTCCGGATGTCTTAACTATGTCCTAAGGCTAGCCTCCTCAATGGTCACAAGACAGTTGCTAATAGCAATTGAGGTAACACACCAAGAAAGGGAAGAAAAAACTTTCCTTCCAGTTGTCCTTCCCTTTGGTATGACGAGGCCAGTTGCGGTCCCATGCCCATCTCTGGACCAGTACCATCACCCATCAAGTGATAATTGGCTGAAGCCAAGATGCTTGAACCAACCACAGGCAAGAGGGCATGTAAGACTACTGTGATTGGCTCATCTGAGTAACGATCAGCTAGCTCCTCCTTAGCTTAGGCAGAGGAGGGGAGTTACCTGAACAAAGATGGCGTCCTGTCCCGGTGGAGAAGGAAGGAATGCTCTCACCTGTGGCCTTATGGGTGTGTACACCCATGAGACTACAAGCCTCCCCAGGACAAAGACCATGGTTTGTTTATTTAGAATCCCACCATCTAGCACAATATCTGAAAAAGCTTTCGGGGGGGGGGGGGGGGCGGCCGAGGATGAGTAAAAATGTTAGAATATTGCTGGAGGTGAGGTTTGTACAAAGCAAAGGCTCAGATTTGTGTGAGGTGAAGAAGAAAGGCACTATTTCTACCTGCTGGATCCCTGTTTGGTATATAAATTACATCTTTTTCAAAGACATGTTTCTGTCTGCCAGGCTTCAGAAACAGTGATCTAAGAGTCAGACATTTCCTATTAAAGTTTTAAAAACATAGCTTTAAGTCATACATTATATTGAACACTTTCATATCTCATCTGACTCAGTAGCTTTTAAGCCTCACTGAGGTCACATTTTGAAACAGTAGTCACTTTTTACAACATCGCCAAACATTAAATAAAAATAAAAGTTATTATGAAGAATAGAGATGCCCATAGAGAACACTAACATGACACCAGATCTTATTATTATTAAGGACAGTATTATGTGGTGTCTGAAAAAAATTATCTATAATTTTCCCAGATCTGCCCTTCCAGATGTCTTTAACTTTAATTTTTTTTCCTTGATTGAATTGAAGAAGATTATATCAATGCTTCTCTCTCCCTCTCCCTCTCTCTCTCTCTCTCTCTCTCTCTCTCTCTCTCTCTTTCTCTCTTTCTCTCTTTCTCTCTCTCTTTAACTTATCCAGAATAGGGTTTTTTTTTTGTTTTTTTTTTAAGTGTGGCCACTTCAAGAGTACTATGAATCCTTAAGATAGATGCAAAGTTTTGTGTGTATCAACATTTTTCACAAGAGAGGGATTAGAGTTTTTTGTTATATTCTCAAAAGGCTCCTTGATTCACAGAAAGGTTAAGAGCCACAAACTCTAAAGGAAAATTCCTTCAAGACCTTGGTTATCCCAATAACCGAGGTTTCACATAAAGAAGAAAAGTTAACATAGATTGGTCGCTTCCAGGAAATAGGTCATTCTTGGGTTTCTTTTCGGATGTTTTAACTTAAAGAGTTTTGGAGTTGGTAGACACTAGCATGAATGGGGTTCTGCAGAGAGAAATCAGCAAAGCAATTCTGCAGTTCCCACAGCTGCCCAGTCCTTCCCGCCTCCCCACATCCCGAGCATTGCTCCAACCCTCTCCTTTAGCCAAAAGGGACAACCCCATCCTCAAAACACATCATTGCTGGGGTGGGGATGTGGCTTAGTGGTAGAGCGCTTGCTTCATATGTGTGAGGCACAGGGTTTGATTCTCAGCACTGCATAGAAATAAATGAATAACATAAAGTCCATCAACAACTTAAAAAAATTTTTTTAAAAAACAAACAACAGCAACAACAAAACATCATTGCTGCTTCCCACTTTCAATGGGGACGCTTTCTAATTTTTCTAGGGACTGGCTACTATTTAAAACAGAATTAAAATTAGTGGCTTATTGTTTGCATCTGAAATCTTATGATTTTCATGTATCATCTCTTCAGCCATAATAGCTTTTTTCTTTTTTTTCTTTTTAAGCTATAAGGAAGTCCAGTGGTAAAGAGAAAATAAAATCGGGAAGGTGTGTGTGTGTGAGCACATGGGCACGTGGGCATGTGCCTGCAGGTGCACAACCCGGGCTGGCTCTGGAGAGACGCTGTTTGGTCCTCCCCCAACACAAAGCTTCCTAGTCCAGGAAGGAGGATTGGTATTGTTAGTGATCTGCTTTTTCTTTGTTTCCCTTGCTTCAGTGTTCTGTTGCGTTTTACTGTTCAGAACTTGAAGGATGCATTCAAACTTATGGAGCATGACATTTTAACTATCTCATCTCACCATGATTCATCTCAATTTACTTTCCTCCAAACTGTAGTCTTGAGAAAGCACACCATCTCCCGGTTCTCCAGTGGGTGGAAGACCATAAACGGCATTCAGTGAGGCCAGTGTCAGCTCACTTGTGAGCCAGGCTCGCTCGTCAGATCCTTATTGTTCTCCTAATGAGATGCTGCACTTTAGGAGGGGAACGTGGGGAACATTCGTGATGGGCTCTGCAGCATATTGCTGAATGTTCAGTATAAACCAGCAGAGGTTAAACAACACGACAACACGACGAATCAAACAATCCCAAGGGGTTGTGGGGAGGTGCTGAGCCCATCGGTCCTCTGCAGATCCTTAACACAGGATCCTATCTGAGGCTTCTGTTCCCTTGAACAGTTAGTTGCTCTGCCCCAGATGATGCATTACCTGCAAAAATTATCAATCCTGGGACCCAATATACAGCTACCAGAATATATTTTACTGTCTTTAGTTGACTTCCATCTTAGAGTTCAACCTCAACTGAACTTTGGTGGTAAAAAATCAGCTCTGTCTTCATCCACTCTAGGAACCCCTGCTTGTGAGTAGAATGAATCGATAATGAGGTCATGAACAAATATTATTAATGCCTCTTATTATTTATATGGATGTTAATGTGTCCAATTGACGCACAACTTTCTACCTCTCTAGTCTAACACTTGTGACCCTTAGTACCCTTTTCTCCTCCTCTCTCTCTCTTTCCATTCAGTCACAGATACAGTGAAAGAATAATATATCACAAGCCATGACCCCTTGGCCTTTATGAATTATCTGTTTAGAAAGATGTGAAGCCACCTTTTATATCCACCATAATAGATACTTAGACATAGTGGATCAATAGTGAACAAGTTTGCTGGTTATAGTTAATGGGTACCAAAGGGACACTCTGGCAGTGACCTCTGACATTGTGGCTGACAAGAAATCTATAGAGCAAAAAATAAGGAAGACAGACAGTTTTTAAAGTTATGAACAAGGAACTGTAGCAGATCATGATAATTTTCTCCCAGTGGAAATAATTCAGACTTGTAGGTGGCCACTAATTTCTTCAAACCCCTTAATTTGGACCCCTGACATAGGAATGGTAGTGTGTGGCTACATGATTTTAGGAACCGCCAAACCTGACAAGAGCCATTTGCTATCCAAGGAGAACCAACTGAGATTGTTTTCCTGTCAGAGAGGACTTTTCCTCTTTATGAAATGGACTGTCATTTATAATTTTAAGCAGGCACGGATTTGTTAAACAGCCACATGGTAATGGGTTTCTATAAGAAGATCCACAGACCCATAGTTCCGGAAAGAAATCGAGTTTAGGAGATATTTAAAAACCTAGGGGAAATGGAATATTTGGGGTTTGTTGAAAAGATGGTTTCTGTTCCGCACACTGTCAAGGGAATTTAACCATAAATCCATTGTTGTGTGTCTGAGAGTCTGTTGGAGGCAATTATATTTTCATCCATTCTGTGGAGTTGATCTTAGGGAAATCCACCAGGGCACCCAACCCACCTTTTCAAGTCACCGCATAAACGCTTTTGGTGGCAAGCAGGTTTCAAAGAGCCTGGAAACGGCTGATTTGTGAGTGATCTTGAAAGGAGCCGCCTGCAGCAGTCCGCCTGGTGGAGAAGAGGCTAGCGAGGCCTCCGTCCCATCCCGGGGAGAGGGCAGGAACGCAAGTGCAGAGGCCGCTCCTCGCAGCTCTGCTCCGGGGCGAGCGCGCCGCGGTGCGCGTTCCACTCCAGTGGCCGGGCTCTAGCGTCCCCGGGCGCCCTGCTGCTAAGCACCACTGAAAACACATTTGTCCCAACTGTTGGTTCCCTTTTATCCCCCTCTCATCTGTGTAAGATGAATCACTCCTGGATCCAGACAGACTCTGAGGGCAGAGCCAGGTCCTGACGAGGTGGCCTGCCTCCCATGGCTTAAACATTTTAATTAATTTCAACACTAATGCACAAATGAGAGTTAATCACTCTGCCGCAGTGCTTTCTAATTTACCGAGTTTATTCATTAAAACTTTCCTTACTGAACTTTGATTGAATGTCATGCTTTTTTGGAGGCCTTTCAAACTGCCTTAAGGGTTTTTTTTTTTTTTTTTTTTTTTAAGTGATATCTTGGGCAGCTACTGAAAGCCTTCAGTGTTTGCTTAAAGAAAAGAATAGGGGAAATCTGATCAGCAAGAAACCTTCCCTGGGCCGAGCAGGAGCTGTGGGGCGGCAGGAGGCCTATAAAGGCCTAAATTTTTTTTTTTTTTTTTTTTTTTTGTAAAAAAAATTAAAAAATTAAAAAATAAAGGGAACCTAACTATCTAATAAAAGAAATATAATCAATCACCTTAATACCTGGCAAAACAAACTACATTTCCTGGTAAAATGCAACCCTCCTGTAGAAACCAACAGAATCTCAGCAGCACTTTGTATTAAGGTAGGGAGAGAGATTCATAATGTATGGGCCAGCAAACTTATTTTGGAATCAATATCATAAAAATTTTAGGTCCACAGTTTTGCCTTATTAGTGCCTAACTTTTTGCTGAGAGATACTGTTTCAATGAAAACTTTTATTTAAAATTAACTCAAGACAAATGCAATCTATATCTGCCCAATTAGCCATATTGACCCCCATTGCCATTTACGCCACGGCAGCTCTCAGGCTACCATGAGGAATACACGGAATTGCTTCAGAAACTGGCTATGTGAGTGTCTTTAGGAATGTGCTTCTTCCTTAGCCCTACCCTTCTTCCCTCCATCCCCCACCTCCCATCAGGAAAAAAAAAAATACACACACACACACACACACACACAGATGTCTAGTAGTTGAGTATAAAATTCCAATAATTTGCAAGGAAAAATTCAAGTCAGAGTTATTAATGAAAGTACCACTTCTAAGATGCCATGAATCAAAATATGAGTTTTCATATTCATTTTCATGTCCTATAAATACCACTCAGTGTTATGCAACAAGACCCGACAAACTCATTTTTAAAAGATATTTTTAACTTCAGGCCCTGAAAAAAAGTTACCCATTTCATTCTATCTTGAGAAACGTGGCTCAATTGGGTGGTGCTCACCTCCTCGCTTGCAGGGGGCTGGGCTTGTCATTCCGAGTTGGTGCATGAAATATTCCGGCTCTCCATGCTCTTCAGACATCTCTTCAGGGGAATCTCCTCATCAGATATTCAATCCCTGTGTCATCCAAACCCGGGCAAGGGTGGAATACGTCAGTTCAAGACGGAGAGCATGATGTCAACAAATGCAGGGATCAGGCCACCTGGCTTGAATCCTGACCTTGCTGTGTATTAGCTGCACAGCCCAAGACAAGTAATAGAACTTCCCTAAGCTTGGTTTCCACAATTACAGAATCTGCCTTTTTACCATAGCCATCTCAGAGGAACTTTGTGATGGCTAACGCATATGTGGCGCTTGTCATGGTAAGTGGCACTTGGAGGTGGCAAACACCATTTGCTTCTCACCCCAATTTCAAGAATCTATCCCCAGATTACAGATGAGGAAACCAAGTTTCAACACCAGTACTCGGCTTCCTGATCTGCGCACTTACCCTCCCCTGTGTTTAAATGATAGAACACGCCCACAGGATAGAGGTGTGTGCTGAGCCCAGGGGTGTGCTTCATAAACGTTAGCAACTGTTAGCTTTTCTTATAAAAAGTGTTCGATAATTGCTTGTTGACTAGTTGGATAAATTAATTCTCTTTGGATTCCTGAAGTTCTGAAGAACAAATACTTGTGGTAATCAAGTACCAACACAGACAGCCCCAAGGAATGGATGCCTGTCCAACCTCTGTTCATTCCAGGCACGTGGAAATGTCTGGTGCACAGAACTGCAGGAGCTGCTTCGTTCCTATTTTAAGGGAAAAAAAGAAAAGATAAGCAAGAGTAAATTTTTTCAGTATGCAAACAAGAAGATTAAATGTGGGAAATCTAAACCTAGTAGGGATCCTAGTCTGTGATTCCCAGACCCAGATGTACATTTTTTAAAAGATTTTTATTATTTTTATTTATTTATTTATTTTTATGTGGTGCTGGGGATCGAACCCAGTGCCTCACACATGGTAGGCAAGCGCTCTACCACTGGGCCATAACCCTGGCCCCCCAGACATACATTAGAATCATCCAAGAATCTTTAAACACTATAGGCCGCTGGACCTTACCCCAGACTATAACATATGGGGATAAATTTAGGCAGCTATAGCTTTTAAAATTAATCTAGGCAGAAGTAGCCTTTAAAACTATTGTACTGAAATATAACATCATATAGAAAAGTATACAAATCATAAATACAGTGCTTGAGGACTTTTGACAAAGTGAACTCCTCATGTAATCAGCACCCAGAATCCCAGAAGCCCCTATTGCTCCCTTTTAATTGTTGTCCTTCTAAGGGAGTAGCCCTATCTTGATTTCTAACACATGCATTAATTTTTTCTGATTTTAATATAAAACTAAAATGGAATTATGCAGGGTGTTTTCCTCCCATCATGCTTATTTTGCTCTACACAGAGTTTACAGAACTCATCCATTATAGGACTCACTCCTTTTTAGTGCTGTATGCTATTCCATTGTATAAATATACTACAAACAATTTATTCATTTAGCCACTACTGGGTATTTTGGTGGTTCCTTTTGGGGTTATTTTAATTCTTGTATGTCTTTGGTGGGTTTTTACTTTTCAGTTTACCTAGGAGCATACTTTCTGAGTTTGGGGTGACCTAAGTTCCACCTTAGTAGACTGGGCATGTATGGTTTTTAAAAAGTAGCACAAAGCCGGGCGTGGTGGCGCACGCCTGTAATCCTAGCACTTGGGAGGCTGAGGCAGGAGGATCGCGAGTTCAAAGCCAGCCTCAGCAATTGCGAGGCACTTAGCAACTCAGTGAGACCCTGTCTCTAATAAAATACAAAAAAGGGCTGGGGATGTGGCCCAGTGGTCGTGTGCCCCTGAGTTCAATCCCCGGTACCAAAAACAAAACAAATCAAAACAAAAAAAAGAAGTAGCACAAGTTGAGTGAATGAGAGCTGGGAGGCCTGTGAGTTAGCCCAGCTGCTGTTCAAGTTTCAGCTGTCGAAGATTGTAAGAAAACCACTGTCCCTGCTCTGCATCTTGCAAAGGAATTGTTTGCACCAGAATTGAGTTAGGGTTAGAGCTGAGAGCTGTAGAACCAAAGCAGCAAGCAGAATAAGTTGGTCCATATCTCGGGTAAAAATTTCCAGTACCAAATGTCCCGTGGACACTTTTTTATTTTTGGTACCAGGGATTGAACTCAGGGGCACTCGCCCACTGGGCCACATCCCCAGCCCTATTTTGTATTTTATTTAGAGACAGGGTCTCACTGAGTTGCTTAGTGCCTCGCTTTTGCTGAAGCTGGCTTTGAACTTAACGATCCCACTGCCTCAACCTCCCGAGCCGCTGGAATTACAGATGTGTGCCACCGCACTTGGCTTACTGCTGGATCTTGTGAGCTCTCACAACAAGGAAGGGCTTTCTGCCTCTGCTCCCTCTCTGCAGTCCCAAGGGCCCCTGCACAGCTCCCTGCCTCTCCTCCTTCCCACCGCCCTCCTCCTCCTCTGAGCCTCCTTCCTGCTCAGCACCCTCCGGGAGCTCCTCAGAGGCAGAGCCTGGATTCGTGCGCTGGTGTAGGCAGGCACCACGGCACATTTTCCATCAATGTCCAACAACTTTAATCTGCACTTCAGAAAATGCTGCTCTCCACAGGTACAAAATGAGCAGCTTCCTCAGTAAAAAGATTTTCTCATGTGCACATTTCCAAGGGGTCCTTCATTCAGGGTCTTGGAGGTCAACATAATAACATATGAGCACAGCCTCTGACCCTGACCAGGACACACGGGGGGACAAAGGAGGACAAGACACCCTTACAGGAACTAGTTAACTGGTTAGCCAGTGAATTAATTATTAACATGATATACAAACAGAAGAGTCTTTTCTGAGGGTTCTAAAGGAAGCAAGATTTCACTCTAGGACTGATGTGATGGGCGAGGCTAATTTGACTTTCTGCTCTTTATGAATCCCTCCAGCCATGGTCATCAAAAGTGGGAAGAGAACAGAGAGATACTCTTCCTTTAGAGACAAAGCCATTCTTAAGTGGTTTAGAACCAGGAGCTTCTGAGCAAGGTTGCTACACACAACTGTGCAGGGTGCACACTGAACAATTCCAGGGTACGAAAATGAACCTCCTTGGTTTCATCTAAAACCTAGTTCAGAGTATTATGGTGAAGATTTTTAGAAAAAAAAATTTTTTTTAGTTGTAGATGTACATAATACATTTATTTAATTAATTTATTTTTTTTTTTTAATGTGGTGCTGAGGATTGAAACCCAGTGCCTCACACATGCTACGCAAGCGCTCTACCACGGAGCCACAACCCTATGATGAAGATTTTAAAAGCTATCATTCCTGAAAGAGCACAGTGTCCAACAATGATTTATCGAACAGACATTTGGTAAGAATCTGCTTTTAGTGGGTATTGATCAAATTTACAATCTAGGGGAATATGCATTCTTCAAATAAATAAATTACATTAGGTACAATTAGACAAAAAAATTGAATTTGAAATCTTTGAAAAAGTGTTTCTGTTGATCTTCAAATAAATACTTAACAAAGTGTGATCAGTGCTCTGAAGGGGAAAAGAAACAGAATGATAAGAGGTGGAATAAGTGGAATCTAGTTAGGGTGGAGGGTGGGCGTGGGTGGGAGAGGACTTCTGAGCTGTCGCCGTTCAGACGGAACTGGGGAGGGACGAGCTCCCTTAGCAGAGGCTGGCAGCAGGAGCGGAGGAGGGAGCACGCAAAGCCAGGCGCACTAGTGTGAGCTGAGACCGGGGGTCTTGAAAGCCCTTTCCTTGTTTCCCTGTCCAGTGACGGGGACACCCCTCCAGCTCCTGGCCTCCAGCTGGCGAGGGGTGCTATGTGGCCAGTGGTCTAAAGGTTGTGATTCCGCTTCTGTCACAGGGTTCCAGCGTCGCACGATCCTTACGGAAACGGCTGGGGTGGGCTGTGCTGGTCCCCCTTCCCCTGCCTCAGTTCCCTTTAGGGGCCTCTTCCAGCCATCCTGGCCACCACTGACCGAGCCCCACCATCGCCACGGTGTCTCACTGCTCGGACCATCTCTGGAAGGTCCCAGCCTCACAACCTCCCCACGCTTCTTCCCTTTGGTTCTCCATCAGACCCGTGTGTTCTGGGACCACTTCCCGCTAAACCCGGCTGCCTGACTGACGAGCTCATCTGATTATTTCAGTGACGTTTATGACGGCTTCATAGGTTGGCCCTTACAAAAGAGGAATACATGTATGGAGATCTTAAGCACAGCAAAAGAATCAATGAGGTAGCTTTCTGGATGGCGGATAATCCTCAGGTAATCAAGAAGCTAAAATAGTGTTGCACATACAGATGGTATCAAGGAAAGGATATGGTCACAAGTTCTCATCCAAAACCCTTGCCGCGTTTCAGAATTTCGACTTTGTCTGATTTTGGAAAGGTAATATGGCATATAAACTGTAAGTTGTATCATAGTCTCAGTGAAATCTGAGGAAATGCAATGCATTCATATGTCTTTAACCAAATGTATATGTACTCATACTAAGTAGAATAAAGACTACAAATAGCCTTGTATCAGTTCAAGTCCTAGCTTACTGATAAATGAGTTGATGCCAAGATTATGAAAATCACCTTTGTTTTCAGAACTTACTGAATTTTGGAATTGCAACTAAAAGATTTTTATTGTTTTATTTCTATAACTTAGCTAGTAAGATTATTTTCATTTCCCCTCTTCCACTAGCCATTCCAAGACCACTTTTCTTATTTATTCTGTTTCAAGTTTTGAGTATAGAAGTAAGATTCCTGATACACATTACTAAGGGCGTAAGAAATAGTATGTATATATGAGAGAGTAGATGTTTCTGTTAGGCTAGGATGAGATCTAGAACCTCAGAGAAGAAGATTTAAGCTCAACCAAAGAATACATTTGATCATAATCACTCAACCATGCTGTGAGTTGCTGAGCTTCCTGCCTTTTGAGGTGTCCAAGTTGTGATGGCAGCATATATATGGTGGATACTGTGTAGTGAATCCCTGCAGTGAGTTGAGGGTTAAGACATGATATCCAAAGTCCCTTCCAAATCTGAAATCCTATAATTCTTTATTTTTAATAACGATTTAGTCATAATCAAGTGTTGATTTCCATCTTGATATGCCAGCACTTTGAATCAGGAAATTATTTCCATGTTAATTTTTTATCTGATCATCAGGCTAAAAGAATACCAGTGGGTATATAGGGCAGTCTATTGCTACACTGTGCTCTGCGGGACATTAATAGAGTTCTGTGATCAAATAAGTTTGGTTAGATGATACCTTTAAGTACTATGAAAAATCATTTGCTAAGGAGAAACCCAAGATGTAGAGGCAGAGAACAGTAGGCTGAGCAATTACAGCTGAGTCTAGAGGTTCTTGTAGGCCAGTAAGCCCACTCTGCTGTTGGGTCACCCCAGTCTGTGGCACATAGACTCATTATTTGTTGTCTCTGGGCTCTCATGAGCCTCCTGAAGATCTGTCTTAGATCATTACTGGTGGGTAGAGGAGTTCCGGCTCCAGTGAAGCCAAAAGTGCCGAGTACTCAAGCCATTTATTATCAGTGTGATGAATGCCGACAATGGGCTTATACTGTCAGATCATACACTTAATCTAATTAATAAAAAAATTAAGATCATCACCATTAACCTGCATTTGCTCAGAATGCCACAGGGGTGATTAGTTTGAACGGCACTGAAGGTTTTATAGTCCACTCTAGTAAGAATTACTTTGGTACCAATTAGAATTTTCCATAATACCACCCTGTGTAATATCCCCATTACCTGACACATTTTCTACAAGTGATTGAATTCAATGCAATGCAGACACGATGTCACAGGACTCTCCCTCCGAGCCGGCCTGGGAACTCCCACGAATGTTAACACTCTCATTGAATGAGAAGAGACCCTGATGTTTAATATTAGGCAAAACCATTTCACAAGGGCAAGGATTCTCTGTCACAGTGTCTCAGCACATTGGGAAATTGGACTCACACGTGACTCCAGAAGCTTAGGCAGGTACAGACTTTCCTAACTTATAAAGACTTCTTATAACTTCAAAAAATCATTTCATGAGTAATTCCTGTTCACTGAAAAAAAAAAAAAATCAAGTGGGAAACTACAGAGAAGAAAAAAGTATAAAAGTCAAATATGTTAGGATGCTCCTATTCTCTCGATAAGCGCACTTGTTACTTGATTACTTACCTTTCCAGATTTTTTTGTGCAAATAAAATTTTACAATTTTTTAACATACAGGGATCCTTCTTAATACAAGTTGATTCACTCAACAACAATGATGAAATCCACAGCATGTGAGGTCAATGAGTATGTTAACTTCATTTTTTTCCCTGAATGCAAGCCGGAGAATTTTTATGAAATATATATTGTGTACTGGGTGCCGTTCATCAAATTTGAACAAAAGTGTTTTTTGCTTTAGGAACTTTCAGCCTAATAAAGGTGATAAGCTACATCTGTAAATAATTCTCGAAAGAGGCTGAATGGGCCCAGCACTAAGAAAGAGAATAAACCAGCTGAGGTCAAGACCAGCAACCTGCCTGATTACTATTACCATTCCAGAAAATGCCAGCATGTATAGGGAGAGAAAAGTGAAAGTACCAGCACATTAGGCAGGAGGTTGGTTGGAGGAAGGGGAATTGGTGGGACACCATTTTTTAAAAATTTGCTTTTGAAATTAGAAGCAGGAAGCAGAAGTATTTAACAAAGGCAACAGATAATGTATTCAAGTTTCATGCATTGCCCCTTCTGCCTCTACCCTTTCCTCTCTTAGTCACCTGGCTCATCCTGGGTCCCACACCAACACCTCACATTTGAAGGATGTGCACTAGCAGATGTTCAAATCCCAGTTGCAACATTTACATGTTGTGCAACCTTAGCCAAGTCACTGGAATTTGCTGTCTTAGTTTTCTGTTGAGTTGGTGTATCAATAGTACCTATGTTACACAGATTTTTATTAGCTTTGCTTTTTTTGGGGGGTGGGGGGCTGGTACCAGGGATTGAATTCAAGGGCACTTGACCAGTGAGCCACATCCCAGCCCTATTTTGTATTTTATTTAGAGACAGGATCTCACTGAGTTGCTTAGCATCTCGCTTTTGCTGAGACTGGCTTTGAACTCATGATCCTCCTGCCTTAGCCTCCCGAGCCGCTGGGATTACAGGTGTGTGTCACTGGGCCTGGCATTAGCTTCATTTATACCTGACAGGATTTTGCTTGTATTCACTCAATAAAATGCTGAATGTGGGCTTCCAATTTCTTGGAAGTTCAGCTGTGGTGAACACCATATTGGATAAATCTTTGAGCACATTTGAAATTATTTCCATAGAATAAATTCTTAGAAGTGGAACTGCTGGGTTAAAGTCATACACATTTTTTAAAGCTTTTGATATCCTTTGTCAAATTGCTGTCCTCTGAGGTTTTGCTACTATTTGGTCCCATCAGTATCTTCACCAAATTTGGCTTTTATATTTCATATATATTTTTTGCCTTTGCTGAGTAGATGGAAATGGTACTGTGTCAGAGAAATCTTCATTACCTGGGTCAAAGGGTGGGTGTCATCTGAGGACTAGAAGGTAAGGAGAAGGCCAGGGATGTGGCTCAAGACATCAAATATTGTCATGAGACTCCAGTGATGCAGTACATCCTTACCAGGCACTTACTGCAACCCAGAAAGCAATCTGGAAAGTTCTCTCTGCCTAAGGGAGCTTTAGTACACAGTGGGTGAGGGGTGGACGGGTTTGTCCTGACAACAGACACCATGATACAGTGAGGAAGTGTGTGCAGGGTGCCACAGAGGATCTGCGATCAGGGAAGGCTTCCTGGAGAAGGCAGCCTTGAAGTGAGACCCCCAAGGAGGAGGAAGAACTGGCTAATGGGCAGAAGGAAAGGCTGTAAAACAAGTCCATGGTGGCTTACAGAGAACTGGATGGATTCCTCCTTTCTTTCTTCATTCTGCAAACTTGCCCTGCTGGCCCATCATGGTCAGGAC
Organism: Tamias sibiricus; assembly: GCA_025594165.1. Taxonomy (NCBI): domain Eukaryota; kingdom Metazoa; phylum Chordata; class Mammalia; order Rodentia; family Sciuridae; genus Tamias; species Tamias sibiricus. The sequence goes on from CM046658.1 coordinate 55,728,089, forward strand.
TGTTCTGAGAGCTGGGGCATGGTAAGAAACGCACAGAATAGCTCCCTGCCTGTGCAGTTTCCTTTCCAGCATGGGGACGGGGTGGCGCCACCGTCTCAGAGCTCGCTGCACTCAAAGCTCTGAGAAGAGGAGCCTTGCTCACAGGGTCAGGCTGGGGTCCCAACACCCGGACTGAGCCTCCCTGAATAGCTGTGGAGTTGCCAGTTACAGGAAAGGGGGAGTAAAGAGGACTGAGAGATGAGCTAGCAGGGAGCGAGAGAAAGGCAGCGCAGAGGAGCAGGTGAAGGAGGACAGCCCAGGGAGGGAGGGGAGGGCGGCGCCCTTGGGGAGCAGGCCTGGGGCTCTCTGCTCTGTCAAGACTAGGCTGCCAGCTGCTTCTCCGCTCCACCCACTCCAGTGAGGTTGGAGATGGGGGAGAGGGGCATCCCCAGAAGCAGGACCCACGCCCCCTCTGCTCAGATCCTGATGTGCAGGGAAGGCAGCAGCGGCGGCTGCTGGGCTGACAGAGGCCCTTCTACTCCCGAGGACTTCCTCATCAGGCTCCTGTCACCCTTGGTCCAGGGCCTAACCAAAGCGGACTTTTCACTTCTTGAAAGTATATCTGATCTTCCCCAAATGTTTTCCTCGCTGCTCTTCAAAAAAAATAAATAATAAAATCCGACACTGTTCATCCTGTCACATGCCATGTCCCTGAGGTGGCACGTGGGGCAGTGAGGGTCACATCTCTTTAAGTCTCTTCTGTAATCTCAGATTAGGCACTTTGAGTTGGACTCGACCTTGTGTGACAAATTGTAAGAGAACAGATGAGACAGGAAGTCAAGAAAGAACAGGGAAAAAAGAAGGCTGTTCTGTGTTGTCCTCTCTCTCTCTCTCTCTCTCTCTCTCTCTCTCTCTCTCTCTCTTCCTCCCCCTCTCTCTCTCTGGCTAGCACAACTTTACAAATACTTTCACATTTTTGTTTCATTTTTTTTTCTTGCTCTTAAAGCTGGCTGTCCATAAAAAATTCAGGACAGATGTTCATTCCTAAATGTCTTGGGTAATTGGAAGGAATTTCTAGAAAGTGTCAAGTATTTAGGATAAAAAAAATATCTCCTGACTTCAGCAGTATAATCCAAAAACTCTCTCATCAGTTACTCCACTTTATTTAAATACATATTTTTTTATTCAACGTTTTAGGAGATAAAGAAAATTTAAAAGGATCCCATAACAGTCAGTATAGTATTTTACATTCACTGATCTTTTCTGTAATTTGACATGTTCCTTTAGAAAGTCAGTTACAGCCGTGTTAGGCAAAAGCTTGATTTATAAACATTGGTCATGGGTGTGGGGGAGGGGATGGAGGGGAGTGTGTACTTTGTTCCCACCCTGAGTTTTTTGATCTTTTGAATCAATTTTCACCTTTTACAAGTTCATTAATGTGTTTTTATCCTTCCTCCCTGGATTACTGTCAAATTTTTCTATTAATTCTCAGTTTCCCCCAGAAGAACTGGGCAGAACTGAGTCAGCAAGCCTTAGGGCCGGGATGATTGAGGAGATATCTAGCAGAGGAGGCTTCAAGTCATGATTGGGAGGGAAAGAGGTATGGCTGTGGAGACAGAGCATCAGATCTGAGAGGAAATTCTCAACAAGATGGAATCCAATTCTGAGGTGCATAGCACATGGCAGGGGCAGTTGAATAGATAGGTGAGACCCCCAAATCAACATGTCAGGTCAACTCATAGTGGTTGGCACACATTATATGATCCCAGATCTAATTAATTATTCATTTAAGTAGCAAATTGTCCCTTGGTGAGAAATACCCACTTGTCCTTTCTGAAGCACTTTCCTTAAATATCCATAATGTGTCTCCCAAATAACCCTACATTCCAAATTAGCTGCCTTTTGCATACTGTCACAAAGTTTCCAAGGTACTTCAAACCCATTACCTCATTCAATATTTCACAACTCCATGAGGTATGTGTTGTAATGTTTATAAATCATGAGTGGAACTTGATAGGTTGTGATTTGCCCACTCAGATTTAAAATGTGTTATAAATACCTCATCTAGACACATCATTTAAAAAAAAAAAACCTAGAGTGAATAGATTAAAAACAAAATAAAGCCCAAAATTTTTCAGAGAATAGAGACTGATTATCTTCCAAACAAGACAGTTAGCCCGATGGCAGATTCTTTCTGTGGCAACACAATGTAATAACAACTTGAACATGCTGAAGGGAGAGAGGAGAAAAAGTGAATCTAGAGTCTTATACCCAGCTAAACCATCACTCAAGAATGAGTGTAAAATAAGGATATTTTAGTCATGAAACTCTAGGGCAATTTGCCATCTCTAGACTCACTGAAAAGTGAATCCAAACTGGAATAGGAAGCAAAAAAGCAACTGTGGACAGAAATTTAACTAATTTACTTCCCAGAAGACTAAAGTATTATATAAGAAGTGGAATAAAATCTCTACCTACTAGAAAACAATGAAGAAAATGAAGAAGAGCTCTGAGTTGTTCAAGTATACCAAAATCCTTGTCTTAACCAGGAAGAGAGGCGTAATATTGAATAACTTTAGACTGTGTTTGACAAAAATTCAGTTTTATATGTAATTTAACAAAGGAAGTTTCAGTTACATAATTTTTTTTTTTTACTTAAAGAAATTTCAAGAAAATAAAATTCAATGTTAAGATTTGTACAGCTTGAGTAGTAGATGCATGGGTATTATCTGTGGTTTTCTGTTTGTTTTACATAATTAGAATGATTTAAAAAATTCTCCCTTCTTGACAATCTATAGATACTTTTAAAGTATGTCCTCTTTCAGGAAGGAACACTACTTTGGGATTTTAGTGTAAGGAGATCATCTAATAAGTACCCCAAAGTATAAATATGTTTCCTATCAAAACTTCACAAAACCCAGAAATGAGTAGTAAGCAATGAAAGGCCAAGTGTATCCACTTGACATCTATATTCCCCCAGAGGTGGTGCAAAGCTTAATATTAGGCCCTCAATCTTTATATAGAAAGAATAAATATATAAATGTGCCAAATGTCAAGTAGCCAGGAAATTTGTAACACATTTTAGAAAAATTTCCAACAGAAAAGTTTAAAATGTATACTTTGACCCAGCTATGATTTATATTTTGATATAAATGTCAATATTGTCATTTGTGTTTTGAGCCAGCTACGCCAGAATAAAACAACTTCAGTGAATGTCCCTTCCCTGCTGACTTTTCTTTCTTCTCAGTGAAATGTCAGTGGGGAAGTGGATCAGACCTTCGCTGCAGGCCTAATGTTTTTAGTCTTCCTCATGTAGGGGCTCCCCCCTCCATCTCTCCTGAGTTCCCTGCCCGAGTTCTGGCCACCCCTGCACATCCCAATCCCAGACGTATTCATCTCCTTTGTCATCCAGCATTGTGTGTCCTTCTGTAGTTGCAAATTTGATGAGTAATAACACAAGTAAGAATAACCCTGTTAAACACTCACAATGTGTGGGTTATTACACATATTAACTCGTTTAATCCTCAATCTCATGAGGTAGGTATTAGTATCACCTTCATTTTATAGATGTGGAGATTAAGACAGGGATCTAGAAACTCGCCCAACATCATATAGAGACCAGAGGAACCTGACTTTAGAACTCAAGCTCCAACCCAGTACAGCAGCCCAAACCTACCCAGCAGCTAAAGGAGAAGAAAAGGAGCAGAAGGAAGAGGAAGAAGGAGATAGTATTGAAAACTTTGTGTGTGTGTGTGTGTGTGTGTGTGTGTGGCGGGGGGGGGGGGGCGTATCTCTCATTTCCTGCTTCTAACCAAGCACCAAATGCTGTCGATTTTGTCTCATAAGAGCTACCATTTTGAAAGTACTTGAGTCCACGCCAAGAGCTATTTTGAAGCCTGTCAACACAGGGGTGCCACTATGTACTTCCCATGGGGGTGGAGAAAGGGAGGCACAGAGAAGGGAACTAACTGCCTAAAGCCCCAGGCTGGTCTGGCTGGCAACCAGGTTCTTCATCACTACCTGGATCACTTCTGGGTGGAACCCCCTCAGGTGCCCTTGCTATCCTCCTGCAGTGGCTGATCCTGGCTCTTAACATCGCCTTAATTATCTGTTCTAGTGCCAGGTCCTCCCAGCTCCTCTCAGCCTAGTTCCCACCAGGCTGGTCTTTGAGAGACAAAGCTCTGGTCATGGCTTCTTTCTGCTGCCAGATACCTGAGATGGTTCCTGGGCTCCTGCAGAAGCCAGGTCCTGTTCCCTCAATGGGTTTTGTGGACTTTCCTCCCCCCACTGGCTCCATCCAGCCTCCCGGCCTGGTCTCCCTTACCTGCCATGCCAGCCACCCGGTTTCAGGAACCTCGCCTCCTTTCAGGATCATGCCACACCCTTCCCGTTCTCTGTGTCTTCACACTCTGCTACTTCTGTTGGAACACGCTTCCTGTCTTCTCTGGCTGGGGACCTTTTCACCCACTTCCTACCCAGCCCTCCAGCTTCCTCTATGCCTCCCACCCCTGATTGCAGCCGTCTCCCAGTAATTCACCTTGATGCACCTCTCATCAGAATTTCCCTAGTCACAGAAAGGTCAGGAACTCCCCAGAGGCGTGCCCCCAGCACTGACATGTCTGGCCAGCCAGGTGTGGCCAGAGCTTCTCTTCTCTCTTTCTTGCTCAGGCTGCTGCAGAGGAGCAGCTGGATGGCTGTGGGTGCGTGGTAGGAGAGGACTGCCAGGGTTCTGGACGGGGGCCTGAGCACCTGGGTTTCCAGCACAAACTGCTACATGAGTCCGTAGCGCATTTCATGGCTAACTTCAAGATGAGGGTATCCCGCATGATGCGTGTTTGAGGGAAGTCCCCGCTCAGTTCAAGGAGGGAGCTGGGGTCCAGCAAGGATGAGTGAAGGGCGTGGTCACACAGAGGCCATCTCAAGAGAGCTCGGAACTGCCCTCCTCAGAAGCTGCTCATCAAATTTTAAGTACTGTCTTTTAGAGCGACTCTGTGGGGCAGATGGGACAGAATTTAGCTACATTTTCTAAAAGCAGCAGCTGAGGCTCAGAGAAGTGCCATGACTGGAAAAGCGATGATATAAGTGAGTGAGTGAGTAGGAGAATCAAGACTAACATGTAGGTTTTCTGGTTCTGAGTCACAGATCACTCCTTGCTATGAGTCCCTTCAACATTCATATATGGAAACCTAATCACCAAGATGGTGGTCTCGAGACAAGGTACTTGGAGAGATGCTTAGGTCATGGGAGTAGAGTCCTCAAGAATGGGACTAATGCCCTTATAAAAGAGGCTTCAGAGAGACTTCACCCCTTTCTATGCCTTATGCCATGTGAGGACACAGTAACAAAGCACCAGCTTGGAAGCAGAGAGCAGCTCTCATCAGAAAGAGAATCTGCCAGTGCCTTGATCAGATTTCTTGACCTCTAGAGCTTGAGAAATAAATTTCAGTTGTTTATAAGTTCCCAGTATCAGGTATTTTATTATGGCAGCAGGAACTAATGAAAGTACCTCTATCCTAGGGCACCACTGGCCCATAAGTTGCTTTGTGGAAATTTCAAGATGGCACCCACTTCTGAGCAAGAGCAGGAGGCACCCAACAGGACCGGCTTGGTGGGAGAACACTAGCTGGACCACTATTCACCTCGCCCTCTATGGCACACTCTGTACAAGCTGGGACTTGGCATTTGGCTCTACCCACCCAGCTTCACTCTTGGGTCCTTTTTCTCTTCTCCCATACAGAATCCCACTGCACCATTGGACCCTCTCCAATGAGGAACCCTGGTGCCTGGGGCTGCTGGGCTGATGGTTGCAGACAGGCAGTCTGGGGCCATGCTTCCCAGTGGTGACCTGTTGGAGGTGTGAGTGGCATCCATTACTAGGATCCTGTCTGAACTGCTACCCTCAAAAACTTTGTCCTCATGAAGCCCCCAGTCCATTTAACATCTCTCCTGTCACCAGTGTCTTTCTGGCAGCAAAGGACATCCTGTGATGCAGTGCTTCATGCCACGTGCATGCTCCATAAATATTGAATGATGACAGGATATTTTTTTTCTCCAAAAGATGAAGGTTCCACCTCTCAGGACTCTCCTCTGCTGTACATCTTTGCCAAGGGTGGGTTAAGATGGTCCATCTTTTAGTAAGAATGAGGGTTTAGAGATTAGTGAAGTGAGAATTGGTCAGGTTTAATGGCACAGATAATATTTTATTTTTATTTCAATTTTAATACACTACCAACATGCAATGAAGTAAGATATACGGCAATGCTTGAGGAAGGAACTGCCCTCCAACTTATCTTCAGTTACCAATTGGGGACCAGTTTCTGAAGTTATTTTTCTGCCAGTCTTGAGAATCTCGGAAAATTTTGGCTTCATCAAAATGATATATTAGGAAGGGTAAAGGTCACCTTAAACTTTGCACAAGAAATCAGAGTAGCATTTGACCATGACACTTGGAAATCTTCCCCCCCCCCCCAAAGATATAAAGAAGCAGAAAAAAAGGAAAGTTGCTTTCTTCTGGACAATGAACTTTCTTCATTCTTTGGTGGCATCCAAAGTATTCATTTTGACCCCAGATGTCTTTAGATGTGCAAATTGAACTAGGAAAACTGATCTAGCTGTCAAGACCTTTAGGATGATAATTCTTCATTTATATCTGTGTTTCCATTTAGGATGGCATCCTTTAGGTCAGGAACTGGATCTGATTCATCTTAATGTCTCCATCACCCAGCCCACTGCCTGGCACAAAAAAGCCACCTATTACACATTTGATGACTAACCATAATAATAACAATAGTTAACATGTGTTGAGTATAATGGGCCAGATGATTTTTGAGTATTTTATGCCCGGCATTTTACATTTAATATTCCATATACCCTACAGGGTTGTGTGATGGGTTGAATCACGTTTCCCCTTAAATTTATTTGTTCATGTCCTAACCCCCCAGTCCTCAGAATATGGGCCTTATTTGGAGAACGTATTGTAATTTTTTTTTTTTTTTTGTACTGGGGATTGAACTCAGGGGTACTCAAACACTGGGCCACATCCCCAGCCCTTTTTTGTGTTTTTATTTAGAGACAGGGTCTCACTGAGTTGCCAAGTGCCTCGCCATTGCTGAGGCTGGCTTTGAACTTGTGATCCTCCTGTCTCAGCCTCCCAAGTGCTGGGATTACAGGCGTGCGCCACTGTGACCAGCTGTATTGTAATTTTTAACATTGAGGTCATACTGGAATTAGGGGGCCCCTTGACTGGTGTCATTATAAGAGGGGGAGCTGGACACACACACTCTTACAGGGGGACTACCAAGTAGAGATGGAGACAAAAATCTGGGTAATGCAGCAGAAACCAAGAAATGCCAAAGATGGCCTGGAAACCACTGGAAGCCAAGAGAAAAGGGTGGAGCAGACCCCTACCCACCATCAGAAGGAACCAACCTTGCCAATGCCCAATTTCAGACTTCTCTCCTCCAGCATTGTGAGACAACAGTTCTGTCATTTAACCCCCCAGTGTGTAGTATTTTGTGATAGCAAGTCTGGGAAATGAATATAGATGGACGCCATTGTTCCCATTTTACACCTGAAGAAAACAGAGCCCCTGGGGAGTTGAGTAACTTCCCCAAGATCACGTGGGTTCTAGTATGGAGACCAGGATAGGAATGAAGGTTGTCTGACTCTATACAACTGAACTCTTTCCTCCCATGAAAACCAAGTTTCACTGGTCTTCTGTGGAACCGTAAATGAGTCATTTAACCTCTCCTCTCAATTTCCTGTTAATTGGGTCAAATTTGTTGAGCCCTCATTATGACTGGGCCCTGCCCAGTCAGTGTAACTTAAAGACCTGTGATCCTTCTATTCCTTCTGCCACCCTGGGAACCCCCACAAAACAGTCTGAGAGTAAGATGTGAGAAAGTGAAGAATAAGCCCGTTCATGACTGGTGAAGGCTCAGACCAGCTCTTGCCAACTCTGGTATTAGTGCTGCGATGGGGACAGGGATAGGATTGGAAATGTGTGGGTATGTGTCAAGTGGTTTGGGATTTGACTATGGCACGATGATCTTGGATAGCCCTCCCAACAACTCTGTGAAGAAGATGGTGCTTAGACTCTAGGACAGTCGCGCTTAAGTGCGGATATTTTTGTCCTTCAGGGAACATTTGCCAGTTTCTGGGGATATTTTTGATTGTCATATCTGGGCATGGCAGGTACATAGAGGGCTCTGGCATCTGGTAAGGAGAGCCCAGGAACACTGCTGACCATTCTACAATACACGGGCCAGTGCTGCTTCCCAAGAATTATCCTGCCCAAAACGTCAGTAGCACCAAGGTTGAGAAATCCCATAATTAGAAGATGAAACTGAAGTTCAGAGAGGATAAGAAGTGTGTTCAAGGTCACACAGCTGGCAAATAGTGGAGGGAGACTCTTGCTCAGGACTCGGCGAGGACTCTGCCTCTGCCTCGACGGTTTCCTAGTCTACAACATTACTCTATTTTGATATGAAATAGGAAGTCATTCGATGTTTTGGGGAAGAGGAAATGTTTGAAATGATGTGTGGGAAAAATATTTCCAGCAGCCACATAGGAGTAAGGGGAAGAGAAATCGGAAAATTCAAATAACCCCCTGTCTTCCTAGGAATAGTCTCCTCTTCCCCAAATGCCTGGCTGTAGTGGATGGTGGAGCACTTTGTCTAGATTGCCCTTTTGGTGGGGAGGCAAAACATTCCACCCAGAATTCACCCAGGCCAGCGACAGCCCACCGGTGGATATTGGATATGAAGCCTCCAACACACACCTTAAAAGGAGACCACCCTCTAGCTCCCAGGGCTTTGGCTGAGGCCTCTGTTGTGGTTTTAACTCCTTTTGATAGAGTGGCTTCCATTAATTCCTTGAAGGTTGTTTTTCTTCAAAATATTTCCTATATGCCAATTATCAAGAATACAAGCAACAATAAATGTTGGTGAGGATGTGGGGAAAAGGCACACTCATACATTGCTGGTGGGACTGCAAATTGGTGCAACCTCTTGGAAAGCAATATGGAGATTCCTCAGAAAACTTGGAATGGAACTACCATTTGACCTAGTCATCCCATTCTTTGGTTTATACCCAAAGGACTTAAAATCAGCATACTACAGTCATGCAGCCACATCAGTGTTTATAGCAGCTCAATTCACAATAGCTAAGCTATGGAACCAACCTACATGTCCTTCGACAGATGAATGGAAAAAAAAATGTGGTATATATGCACAATGGAATATTACTCAGCCTTAAAGAAGAATGAAGTTATGGCATTTGCTGGTAAATGGATGGAACTGGAAAATATCATGCTAAGTGAAATAAGACAATCCCAAAGAACCAAAGGCCGAATGTTTTCTCTGATATTCAGATGCTAATTCGCATAAGGGAGAGTGGGGCTAGGAAAGAATAGAGGTACACTGGATTAGACAGAGGGGCATGAAGGGAGGGGAGGGGATATGGGGATAGGAATGATGGTGGAATGAATTGGACATTATTACCCTATGCGCGTATACGATTACATGATTCTACATCATATGCAACCAGAAGAATGAGAAGTTATATTCCATTTATGTATCAAAATGCATTATACTGTCATGTATAACAAATTAGAATAAAAAAGATACCTTAAGTCAAAAAAGCAAGGTAGAGGCGGGTATGTGTAATGTTCTCCCTTGTTTGACTGCTTCTATATGCAGGAGAACTCAAGGAAGATAGGAGGAACCAGTAGCAGCATTGGGCTGGGAGCTGTGGAAACAGAGGGCAGGTGGTGAGGGAGCTTTCTCATTTTTATACTTACCTTTTGATGTTTGAACCATGCATGTAGATCTGTATCTCATTCAAGAAAATTACAAAAACCCCACACACATTGAAACAGAACTAAAGAGGTTTAAAACCAAAAAGAAAAAAAAAATTCCCTATATGTGAATCTCCATCTCAAAGTCCTCTGTCTTAGGAAACCTGATCTCATTCACCAAATGAAAATGATCACTGAAGGGCTGGAACAGGTTATAATGTAACAGCAAGTGGGAAAATATTTTTTTCAAAAATCAGAAAAATCCAAATACATTCTTAAAAGAGAATACCACAGTGATTAAGAACTTGATTGAGTTCCAGAGACAAATCTGAGTCCAAACCCAAGCTCCAGCAATTACCAGCTGCATGATCTTGAAGAAATTATGTAACTCTTTTACGCCTCGGTCTTTTCATCTGTAAAGTGAACTCACGGCTTTCTAGGAAATGTATTTGAGACCTAATTAATTGTTCTCCTCAAAATAGTAAAAAAAAAAAAATTGCATATGGGCAACTTGATGAATCCATGTAGTGTTGTAATTGTTCAGTACCTGCACTGCATTGGAACCTATGCAGGTAAAAAAATTGTATAGAGTTTATCACACACACACACACACACACACACACACACACACACACACGAGCAACTAAAATGGTAAATCTAAATGAGATGGTACGTGACATCCCAAGTCCTTTTGTGATCTTATACTATAGTTTGCCCAAATGTTACCACAGGAGAACACTAAGAATGGCACCTCTTGAGTTGCTGTGTTAAGTGTAAATGACACTGTGTAGGTAAAGCATTGAGCACAATGTTATCTCTTTCAGAAAAAAGACTGGAAGAAAATCTGCTTAGTATCTCTTGGTACTGGAGTTATAGGAGATGTTCATTTTCTTTGTAATTCTTTGATTTCCTAAAATTTCTACTGCTAACAAGTTGTAAATTCTGATTGCCTTTGCAGCATCTAGGAATTCAGCCCAGCTGTGCCTAATTTCCATTTGGAGATCTATGTTGACTACCACTATGACTACTACCAGGATAGTTTTTAACTGAGCCTGACCTAATTGGCTTGTTTCACTCCTGATAGCCACAGGGATTGTTATGGGGCAGGCAGGTGACTTAGGCCATTGCAGTCAGAGTAGGTCTCTGGACCCTTACTCGGATGCTGGCATAAAAGAGAATAGGGCCTCACTCACTGGGAGCCAGGAAGCCTTCATCTTAGCAGCTGTTGACAGCTGTCTCCCAAATGTAAGATGAGCTTGCCTTAGGATGGAGCACACCTTAGAAGGCAAAGGAAGGAGGGAATCTTGTTCCTAGTGACATTATTAACTTTCTGAATCAAAACACATCCTATCTCTGGATTTTCCAATTACAGGAGGAAATAAATACTTGTTATGGTTTAAGCAAATTTAGACTGGGTTTCCCATTACTAGCAGCACCAAGACTTCTGAACATATTATTTTCATACTCAGAAATTAGCAATAAAAAGTATGCACAAAAACCCCACTCCTTCCATAGGGCTCAGGTCAAGTCCCTCCTCCTCCAATGCCGCTGGTCCAGGCTGACTTTCCTGTCAGTCAATGGCTCTAGTCCTTGTTTGTCTGACATAAACCTAACACATGCTTTATATTGCTCTCTGTCCAGGTGTGCATATATTGTCTTCCCAGTGAGTCTGAAAACTGCTTGAGGGTAGGGGGCCATGTCTTATCATCCTCATAAATCCCACAATGGCATTTCATAAATCCCACTGGGTTACCTTTCTTAGGTCTCACATTTATGAAAAGCTTCAATTTAGACCTTAACATTATCTCCTGAAGAGCTTAAACAAATAGTCGTACCTGGTGTACTAGATTCATTCATTTCTGAGTAAACACATGAATATGTCAGTAAAATGATTAAAAGCGCAACTTCACGTGGAATCCCCAGTGATGCAAGGCGTGCTCTAGATGTGCTGGAGACAGTGTTACAACATCATTGCTCTCTAAGGCTTGAAGGAGCCCCAGTGGTCATCAGTATGGTCCTTTCACTTTCCAACTGAAGAAAATGAGGCCCGCACAGCACGGGACTTGTCCAGGTGGTCACTGCCCATGGTGGCAGCCTGGCCTTGATCCCTGGTCTTTAGTTGCTCAATATATACTCATTGAATTGGATAAACCATACTAACAGAATCACCTGCTAAGTACAGGGCAAATTCGCCTTGTAAGGTGCTCCATAAATGCTTCCATAGGAGTTTTACTGCAGGTTCGACGTTGTTAATTCATTTTTCAACTTGTCCAGGGCCCCATAAGATATAGAGCGCTAGGCTGATGCAGGAAGGGATTTTTCTCCACCCGTCAGTCAGGTGGCTTATTTCAGCCCCCGGAGTAGCTGTTAATCAGGTTTCAATAGACTTCAGCGTTTCACTCAGAACCTGTTGGCAATCCTAAAACTCTACTGGCCCTGTCATCTCTGCAAAATGAGCTCAGGCGATGGCCCCATCCGTTTTCAGTTTTATTGAGGGATCCGTTCAGAATGGTTCCCGCTGCAGCATTAATGTGGACCTCAGCAGGGACCCCCTTCCTCACCCCAAGCTGCTCTCTCAGGGCACAAATGATGTGCTCCAGCTTCAGAGATTTAATAGCATCAAGGCAAGTTTTAATGTGCTCTCTGTCCCAGTGCCAGTCAGTTCTTCCTGGGCTCCTATTTGGAGCTCAAAATACTCGTCTCTAGGGCTGTCAGACTCGGTCCAATTTTTTTTTCCTTGCAAACTTGAAGAGAATTCTCCTGCCCTATTTCTTGATTTTTATCAGACCTGGATCACTACAAGTCTTCTGCATCCTTCCATCCCAACCTTCCGCCCACAGATCTAACACAAGTATCATCTAATCCACCGTGCACCTACTATGTGCCAAACCTGATCTAAGAAAATCATCTCATTCAAACTCACAACCATGATATAATTGGTAATGTTATCAATTCTTCTTAGCTGAGGAAGTTTAAGTAACTGGTACAAAGTCACACTGCTCAGAAGCACTGGTGTTGGAATTTTTAAACCCAGGCTGTTCATTCCAGGGTTAGGACACTTTGGGACTATTCTATACTGTTTCTCAGTTTATAAAATTGATTCCCTTGGAATCTACTCACATCACAGCCTCCTATGTGCAAATGACCACCAACTTACCTTGATGGCAGGACAGTTTTATCCTCTAGACACTAGCCACATTGTTTTGGAATCATGGGTTTCTGTATTTGAGCGCTAAAAAATGACTCTCCTTGAAATATTAAAAGAACAATGCAAAAGGGCATCATGAGGAATCCTTGTGGCGTTTTCAATGACTTGACTATATTGAAATCTACAGAGGTGATAAAATTGCATAGAATTCTCACCCATGCACATGAGATGGGAAATCTGAATAAGACAGGAAATGGTATTACTGTCAACATCCTGGTATTGATGCTGTTGTTATAGCTTTGCTGAATGTTATTACTGGGGGGAAAATGTATGAGAGATCCCTCTATATTCTTTCTTACAACTGCATGTGAAGTAATGACTTTTTTAAACAGAGGGCCAGGGAGAGAACATTGCAAAATAAAAATCAGTACACATTTATATTAGCGAATGTTTACAAAATGCAATACTATATCAATTGCTTCAGTGTAATAAGTCGATTATTATATCATATATATATATATACATATGTTTAAATCACAAGGAAAGTTAATTATTAACAAGCTTACTATTTTAGAAGTCCTTTCAAACTCTGTAGGGCAAAAAAGGAAAGAAAAGAAACAAACATGGTGTGTGGTTTTTATTTTGGACATAGATGTATTGTAAGTAAGAAAGTCTAGGGCTTTGTTTTTGTCAGCTTTTTCACTGTTGTGACTAAGAAGACCTGACAAAAACCATTAGAGGAGGAAAAGTTGATTTGGGATCTCACGGTTTCAGAGGTCCATAGATAGCTGACTTCATTCTTCAGGGCTCGAGGTGAAGCTGAGCATCATGGCGAAAGAGTGTGGTGGAACAGCTCAGGACGTGACAATCGGGAAACACAGAGAACTCATGGACAAAATATAAACCCAAGGGCATGCCTCAATGACCCACCTCCTCCAGCCGCACTCTGTCTACAGTTACCACTCGGTTAATCTCTATCAGGGGATTAACACACCGATTAGAATAAGACTGTCATAATTCAATCATTTCATCCCTAAACCTTCTTGTATTGTTTCACACACAAGCTTTTGGAGAACACCTCATATTTAAACCATAACATAAAAGATCTTTTTTTTGGTACCAGGGATTGAACTCAGGGGCACACAACCACTAGGCTACATCCCCAGCCCTTTTTTGTATTTTATTAGACAGGGTCTCACTGAGTTGCCAAGTGCCTCACCATTGCTGAGGCTGGCTTTGAACTTGTGATCCTCCTGCTTCAGCCTCCCAAGTGCTGGGATTACGGACATGTGCCACTGCACCGGGCTCTAACAGATTTTTTTTTTTTTTTTGGTGTTCCCAGGGATCAAAACCAGAGACTTGCATATGCTAGACAAGCACTCTACCACCTGAGCTACACCCCCAGCCCACAGGTCTGCAAAGGTCTAAAGATGCCGCTGCCTGGCAGCCCTTGAATGCTGCCTGCAGAGAGGTGTGTGCGGAAACAGACCAAAACTTATTGTTTCTAAAACTGGGCTCCTGGTATTTACCAAATCATTACTTTTCCCTTACATACTCTAAATGGCTAGCGGTCCACAAGATAGTAAATTTGAAGGTAAATTTGGCAATACATATCAAAAGTCTTAAATGTTCTGTACCCTTTGACCCAGAAAATGGTAGTTTTCAACTTGGGGTAAGGAGAGGACTGGTGACCTCTGAGTGGTGAGCTTTGAGTGATTTTCTAAAATTATTTTATTTTTTTCCTATAGTTCCTAAGTTCTAATAATTGAGGAAAAGGGAATCTGGAAAAGGTGGTGCAAATGTTGCTGGCCAGGAGAAGAGGACTCCTTAATTCCAAATTCAGTGCTTTTAATATGACATGTAAAAATCATGTAAGACAAAACAACACTAACCCAAGAAGTGTGAACACCGGGAAGAAGTGTGGTACAAACAGAAGGATAGACATACGGATCCACACAGTGGAACTGAGGCCAGGAACAAAAATACACATCTGTAGTCAACTGGTGTTTGACAATGGTGCCGAAGAAATTCAATGGAGAAAAAACAATCTTTTGGACAAATAACACTGGGAAAACTGGATGTCCATAGGAAAAGAATAAATCTGATCTTTTACCTCATATCATACATAAAAATTAACTCAAAATACATCAAAGACCAAAGTGGAAGGGTTAAACTATCAAACTCTCAGAAGAAAATCTAAGTATAAATTTGGGGGCAATGGTTTATTAACTATACAACACCAAAGGCTCAAGCAACCAAACCAAAAAAAAAGGCAATCAGAGCCCATCAAATTAAAAACTTGTATGTCAAAGGACACTATCAAGTAAATAAAAGTACAACTCATAGAGTGTGAGAAAACATTTGCAAATCATATCTCTGATAAGGATATAGTATTTAGAATACATAAAGAGCTGTTAGAATTCAATAATCAGAACACAAATAATCCTATCAAAAATGGGCAGATAAAATAATTCAATAGTTCTCCAAATAAGATATGCAAATGGCCAGGGAGTGCATTAAGAATATGCTTAATATCCTTAATTATTAAGGAAGTGCAGATCACAATGGGATAGCATATGAAAAACAGTTTGATGGTTTCTCAAAAAAATTATACACAGATTTATCATATAACTCAGCAATTCCACTCCTAGGTAAATACCGAAGAGAACTGAAAATGTACATTCACACAAAAACGCATAGAAGCATTATTCTCATAGAAGCATTATTCACAATACCAAAGAGTGGAAACAACCCAGATGAATGGATAAATGAAATGTGATATAATCATGCAATGGAATATTATTTGGCCATATAAAGGACTGATGCATGTTCCAATATTTAACCTTGCAACATTATGGTAAGTGAGAGAAGCCGGACAAGGGGCTGCATGGTATACGATTCCATTTGTATGGAGTGCCTAGAATAGGCAAATCCATAGGAATAGGGTTTCTTCCGGAGGGTAGTGAAAATGTTCTGGAATTAGGTAATACTGGTAAGGTGAGGACTGCAGAACCTTTGAATATGCTAAAAACCATTGAATTGATAAACTGATGGATTGTATAGTGTATGAATTACATCACTTTAAAAAAAAAAAAAAAAAAGAGTGGGGAATGCAGGGATCCTAGCTCCACCAGAACTCAGTTTGGTGGGTATAGGTAGCTTGGGAGCTGCTGTTCCAACCATCCAGAGCCCACGGCAACTGCTCAGGAGGCCCAGACCCAGGCATGCAGGTCAGTGGGCAGGCCTGGGGCAGGTAGCAAGAGAGGGCTGTCCATTCTGACATGCGCTGGGTTCTTTCTCCCACATAGAGCAGCAGACTGCCCCCAGGCCCTCCCTTTCCCTCCTTGGCACCATGTGACTTCTGAAACATGAAGTTCAGGACTTGGGCTGCTCTTCACCTTGGGCACCAACCAGCCATTCATCGCAACTTACCAAGGCTTCTCTCCGTAATGACTTTTGTATACTAATGGAAACAGAGCTTTTAAAGATTTTTATTTTAAAATTTAGCCAATAAAGTTAAGTGTTTCTCAGGAAAATCAGCCGGAGGCCTGCCATCCCCTCCTCCTTCAGGATTTGGTCAATATTTTATCCTCATTAACGACACTAAAGATGTTCATGTTTCCCAAGCCGAATCACACGGGGTGGGAACTGAATCCCATAGCTCTTGAGGACTGTGAACCCCGACTGGTTCTTTTCCTGAGCTCCAGGCCCGGGAAGCAGGAGCGGAGGCTGGTTTTGCAGCCTTCCCTGCGTGAGTTAAGGATCACCTGTGTTACTAATAATTGTTGTCTTTGGTAACTTCAACTGGAACAGTAACAAAAGGTATAAATCACCCCCAAGGCTCTTAATTACTCCCATTAACAGTTGCTTTGTTATCCCGGATGTAGAGCAGTTTCACTGCTCTGTGAGTACACACAGTGAGTTGAGAGGTACAGGCCTGGCTCCAAGCCAGGAGTTAAAATAAGTTATGCTAAATGGATGGCTGGATTGTTCCCCTGGACTCTCTCTAGGTTTGGGGGATGCAGGTCTAAGCGGATGCTAGAGGAGTTGGGGTGTGCATCTTCTAGGAGTTCCATGGGGTGTTGACACTGCCTCGTGCCATGGTTATTTTATTTCTCTAATCTTTTTCAGTTTTGCTTTTCGTGTCAGTGTCTTCTGCCCCACCCCCACCCTACCCTGCACCACTAAAAATCTTTCTCCCTTTTCTTTCATGCACTTTGTGGCTGGCAGAAACTAGAGTTAACAGTTAGAAGGAGAATCCAGAAAAAAAAGCCAGCTGCTCTGCCAACCCCCTGAGCTGGAAATTTGAAGTTGTTCAGCCCACTTCTTCAAAAATTGGTCATTGTGCCCAGGATACTTGTGCGGTTGGACTCAACTCCTTGGGGAGGAATTCCAGAAGCTCTGTGATGTGGTAACACCCCCTCTCCAAGCCCCTGTCCCATTGTGATCTGCGTTCCTTAAAAGCACAGGTTTTGGGGACCAAGGACTGGGGTCTGACCCAGGATTTCCACATCCTCACCGTGGGACCTTGGGGTCATTTGTACCTACCGAGGCTCAGAGGTCCCCAGGTACCAACATCAAAGATCAGGAGGAGTAAATGAGAGGATTCGTGACAGTGCTTAGCACAGAGCCCAACACAAAGTAAACCCTTAATGATGGCAGTAAACCCTGACAATGGGCACAGTCTGAAGAGCATGCCCGTGGCTCTCACGCCCTGGCCTCTCTTCAAACTGTTTCTGCAGTTGGGAATGCCCCCACACCCTATCAAAAACCCTGTAATCCCAGCACTTTGGGAGGCTGAGGCAGGAGGATCGCGAGTTCCCAGCCATGGCGAGGCACTTGGCAACTCAAAACCCTTCTCTAAATAAAATACAAAAAAAGGTCTGGGGATGTGACCCAGTGGTCGAGTGCCCCTGAGTTCAATCAAAAAAAAAAAAAAAAAAAAAAAAAAAAAACCCTTCCCTTGAAGATCCAGGTCCAGTGCACCAGCCCTTAGCAGCATACTGCCCTTTGCTCTGGCCTCCCAGCCAGACCTCTGGACATGGAGTTGAGCCTTTAAGATGGATCTTACTTCATTCTACCTTGAATTGTATCTGCTCTGTTGGGTTTTGCCTTTCGGAGGTCAGAGATTATGCCCTATGTGGTTTGGGAGCAAATAAACAAATAGTAGAGAAATAAATGATAATAAACAAACATATATGTCTCGTAAGCACAGATCTTAAAGAAATAATGAACTTTTCCCAGACTTCCTGAAGTACCAAGAGTCTTGAAGCTGTTCCCTTCTAGAAAGTTCCTCAGAGGCTTTAGAGAATTTATTTGGAGACAAAAAAATATGTTTTTGTCATTCCCCTTGGGGAGGAATCAAACCCTCCTTATAATTTCCTTTCCATTGAATCTGTCAGAACTGAATTACATGATCACCTCTCTGTCAAGAGCCCAAACATCTTTCCCTGAGGTCAAGAAATCTCCAACGGACATGTGAGGGGTGTGTGTGTAGGGGGGGAATCGAAGTCTGTTAGGTCTGCTAGTGGAGTCAGAGAATCAAAAAGGAAAAAATTCTTGCTCTTCCATTTTCTCCCTTCTTTCCTTCCTTCCTCGCCTTCCTTTAAACATCTATATCAGTGCATAAATATACAAATGAAGTCATTGAAAACTTAAGTGTTTATCCCTGGATCGGGAGAATTTTGATATTAATTTTCTCATTTGTTTTCTTTTCATATTTTCCAAAGTCCCTACCATGAGTATGGATTATCATGATAACTAGAAAAAAAGTTAGCAGAGTCTGGTGGGAGGGAAGTAAAGCCTCATTACACAGATTCAGGCGGAGAAGCCACAAGTCCAGATTTTGAATACTTGATTCCACTGACCCCAGAGCATGCTCCTGTCACCTGTGCTGCCACAGTCTGAAATGTTCCTTTGTAGGCTTGATTCACCTGGAGAAGCACCAGAACTGTGTGGGGGTCCCAGCCTGCACGTGCTGTTCTCATCCTAGTGGCTATCCACCTGCCTGGCTGCGAGGGCGCTGGGCAGCACTGAACGAATGTTCTGCTATGGTCAGGCATTCGTGTGCCGCTGAAATAAACAGGACTCGATGCTTCCTTTAGCCTCATCCCCACTACCCTTCCTTCTGGAACCCTGCTGCTTCCCAGGAATAATCCTGTGAGTCTGTGTTCTCTCGCTCAGCCTCCCGACAGCCCTGAGGTAGAAAGGAAGATTCTCCCCTGCCCCCATTTAACAGAAAAGGAATCAGAAACTCAAAAAGGTTATCACCGAAGAAAACATTCGCTTCAACGTATTCCACTTTGAAATAGTTCGTATGAGAAAGAAATAGACAGTGGGGTTAAGAATCTAACCAGTGGAAACAGATTTTAAAAAACATATAGCAAGAAAATGCCAATGAGGTTGAAAAGTGGAGGTGAAGGCTGCCAAGTTGAAATTAGTCGAAAGGGTCAAAATCATTCTGTGCATCTGCATCCCAGCTATGAGAACCCAGGTAGGTAGATGAGAGACAGACAGTATTTCCAAAATGCATAGCCTGATTTGGACTTGGGACTGATTCTGCACACATTGAGTAAAGACACTGGTCCTCAGGTGGGTGGCAAAGACCTTGAGTTAGCTTGTTGTCCCAATTTTTTAAAAAATATTTTTATTTATTTGCTTTAGTTGTACACAATGCGTTTTATTCAATTTGTTTTATCTGTACGTGGTGCTGAGGATCGAACCCGGGTCGCCCACGTGCTAGGCGAGTGCTCTACCGCTGAGCCACAATCCCAGCCCTGTTGTCCCAATTTTTCACTAGTTATTTCAATAACTATTCAATAGTTATTTCAATAACTCAGTTATTATCTTTTAAAGGGATAGCATTCATGAGATCCCTTGTGCCCCTTTAATAGACTTTATTTTTGTTGTTGTATAGTTTTATTTCATTGCTAAGGTGAAAGCGAAACTGTAATTCAGTTTAAATGCTATATGTTACAGGCCAGCTGCTTACAATATATGGTCTCAGGAATTTGGGGGAAACTTGTCTTTAGGTGTTATTGGCACAAAATAACAGCCTACAGTTTGGTCCTCTGGGTATAAAAGACAAATAAAGCTTCCTGCGGCTTGACAACTTGTGAAAGTGAACTCTGCCACAAAACATGTGGAGAGAAGAAAAGGCTCTGAAATCTCTTCCTAACTCCAGGGTAGGAAAACCAAAGACAGATGTAAAACTCCACAGAGTATAAGATTATAATTAGGAAAATTCAAGATTTCTAATTTACAAGGAAATTGACAAGTCACAACCATAGAGAAAATATTTGCAAAAGACCTGTCTGATAAAGGAGCATTACCCAAAATATAGTAAGAGCTCTCACAGCTCAATAATAAGAAAATGAACAGCCCAATTTAAAAGAAGGCAAAGGAACTGAACAGACACCTCACCAAAGAAGAGATACAGATGACCAATAAGCATATAAAAAGATGTTCACCATCACATCATCAGGTATTGTAAATGAAAGCCACAATCGCATAGCAAGACACACCTATTAGAGTGGCCCAAATCCAAAATGCTGGGAAAAGGATATTACATTTTCTCCCCTACAAAGCCTTGAACCGACATGGAAGAAACTAAAATGCATATCAAAAGTGAAGGAAGTCAAACCCCAAAGGCTACGTATTGTACAAATCCAGTGACATGACATTCTGGAAAAAGCAACATTATGAAGACAGTAAGGAGATCAGTGGTTTCTAAGGCTTAGTGAGGAGGAAGGAATAAATAGGCAGAGCACCGAGGACTTTCAGGGTGGTGAAACTGTTCTGCATGATACTATGTGATGGTGGATATATACTCATCAAAACCCACAGAATGTACAACCCCAAGAGCAAACCTTAATGTAAATTGTGGACTTTGAGTGATAGTGATATGTCAATGTAGGCTCACTGTGAGATGTTGATGGTAGAAGAGATATATTGGGAACTCTCTGCGCTTTCCAGTCAATGTTGCTGTGAACTTCAGATTCCTCTAAAAAAATGAAATAAAATAGCCTATACGTATGTGCATGTGATCATCATCCTCCTCCTCTTTTATAGGACTCATTGGAGGCAAAATGTGAAGATGGATCAAGTTAATTCTTGGGGTCTCCCAGGCCCCACTTTGAGTCCCCATTCTGCAAACCTGAGCACTGGGGCCTTCTCCACCATGCACTAAGATGGTGTAGAAATCCAAGGGCCAGTGTCACGCCAGTCCTTGCCTTCACGAAGTTTATGATTCAGAGCAGAAGGGAGGCATTAAACAACTAATTATAGTAACGATGCGGGTAAGTGTGGCGAGTGTCCTGAAAGCACCTGCCAAGGGGACCAGGCCATCAGTGGGTTGGGGAAGGGTTACCTGGAGGAGTCCAGTCTGCACCCTGCAGGTCCAATGGCAGTTAGACAGGGCCAGGTGTGTTTTCAGGCTGTGGGGTCGGAGGGGAGTTGGGTACAGGAAACAGCACATGGATCTGGAGGATGAGGGATGGGGTGGGGGACACGTGGGAGAAATGGAAAGGCCCGGAGGAGTGTGGCGCTAGGAGCCAGAGGAGAAGTGGAGAGAGGTTCAGCTGGAGACGTGGGTGGGGGACGGATGGCATTTGAACTGCTCTAAGAGCAAGGGCATCAACTGAAGAATTTTAGGTGGAAAAATGAGGGTGTCTCATGTATTTCTGGAACCTAATTCAGTGCTTAAAACATCATGAATGGCTCAATCAGCATTTGAGAAAGGAGAGATGGAAGAAAAAATGAGAAAAAAGAGGTGGGTACACTCATTCACTCAGTTCACTCAATTATGTATTAAGTAATGAATGGAATTCCAGTCGTCTGAAATTGGTAATGTACCCATTCAAATAATTCATTCACTCATAAATCATCACTGAGATACCACCGCCATTCGTTAGTAGTCAAAGATTTATTTTAACCTAAAAAATAACAAAATATACATTATTGGAAAATTGTATTATACTTTCAAGTCAGAACATTCTCAATTTTCTGTGTTCAAGAATTGAGAGTCACTTTACTTCCCATGTTTGCCATACCTGAAAATTTATGTGTATCTCCTGATGAGAGATATAAAACTCAACAGCAACTTTACTGCTAATGATGGGAGATATTGGTTTTTATTTGTAGCCATTGCTCTTTAATGACTTAAATAGCTTTAGCACTTTTCCTGGCCTAGACAAAGGAATATTGATTTTCCTCTTATTTTTTTTCCCCCTTGCTGGTAAAATCTTGCTAAAGAAGTGACTCAGCTAACCTGACTGCTTTGGCATCCTCTCCCTGTGGTGCAGCTGGGATTCTATATGAGGATATAGAAATTCTGAGAGTGAAGTGTTCTCCTGGTGGGTAATGCTGTCCCAAAGGTAATTTACTCCTGTTCAGAGTCTAAGAGAAGTCCTTTCTCTGTTGTTTTGTGTACTGTCCTCTTGGACAGTTAAAACACATGATGAAATCTCATTTAACTAAGGAGAAAATGCCTCCTCAAATTAAAAGAATGAAGAGAGAAAGAGAGCGACTGACCTTACTTACAGATTGAATGAAGACAATGAGAATGCAGATATTCCCTTGAAACTTGGACAAATATTGAAAAGGGGGAAAGGAAACAGAACAGCAAATGGAGGATCCCTGGACAGCTCTCACCAAAGGGGCTAGGCTCCCCAGCTGTGCTGGGCTTAATTCCCCACCAGCTGAGGATGGTGCTTCCTGGACCCAGAACTCAGAGGTGTCCACCCTAGGGTTGATGAGCAGTTAATGCATGTTGGATGCGATGTATGGAAAAAAGGATGGGTAGATAAATGGGTAAATGAAACAAAATCAAGACATCATGCCGGGTGCAGTGGTGCACGCTGTAATCCCAGCACTTGGGAGGCTGAGGCAGGAGGATCGTGAATTCAATGCCAGCCTCAGCAATGGCGAGGCACTTAGCTACTCAGTGAGACCCTGTCTCTAAATAAAATACATCATGCCTGCGATACATTGGAAAGGGGACAAATTGCCACCTTCTTGAAATTACTTGATCAATATCTGGGGTGGAGTGTGGGGGCTGGGGTTGTGGCTCAGCGGTAGCACAAGCACGGCCCAGGTTGGATCCTCAGCACCATGTAAAAATAAAGGCATTGTGTACAACTAAAGCAAATAAGTAAATATTAAAAAAAAGTATCTGGGGTGTAGTCATCAGGGCTGGTCAGAATGCTGCAGAACCTGTGCATAGGGGGGCCGAGGGAGAGGACAGGGCTAGTCACCTGTATGATGGTCAATGTGGTTGTATTAGAACACAGACACACTTACTCGTTCATGCGTTGTCTCTGCTTTCTGCCACAACGGCAGAGGGAAGTACTTGCAACAGAGGTAGCACAACCACAACCCTAAAATGTTTACTCTGTGAACTTTTATCAAAAATGTCTGCCCAGCCCTATTTTAGGTCAAAGGCAGGAACAGGATGAAGTCCAAGACGGAAGCAGAAAGGATCTGGAGTTGGGGTGGGGGTTGCTCAGGAGAGTCAGAAGCGCACTGCTCAATCTAAAGCACTGGAGGGTTAGACCTGGAAGGACCTCAGAGCTTGTGGGGCCACCTTCTTCACTTTAGAAGAAAAGACTTTGGCTCACAGAGGGAAAACAACTGTTCAAGGCCAAGGCCAGTTAGCAGAAGCTCTGGGACCAGCAGAGACTATGTAGCCCAACAGGCTCGGACAGGACCAGAGATTGTGCACAGTTCTAGTGTGACTCTGTTTCTTGGCTGGGGAAGAGACAGAATCCCTGAGGTCACTTCCCTTCTTGGGGTTCAGGGGAAAATGTATTTCTCTTCTCTTAAAAAAAAAAAAAAAAAAAAAAAAAAAGGCAGTATCTGGATAATGATGGAAACAATGACTTAAACTCTTTTTATGCCTTCTGGATTTATGGTTAATTTTACATCAAATATGTGCAAGCCAGTCCTACTCAACTCAAAATAACCTGTGCAAAGAGCATGGGGTGGTTTGGAAGGACCTGGTGAATGGGTATCTTTTTTTTTTTTTTTTTTTTAATCTATCTAAGAAGAATCCTGGAGAAACCATTTTAACAGACTCCCATTAAGCATTCTGGCATTTGGTAATGCCTATGCCCAAGGCAATTCCCAAACATAACATCTGGGATAAATAATAATAAGTTCAGGATTCCTCAGAAAACTTAGAATGGAACCACCATTTGACCCAGTTATCCCACTCCTCGGTATATACCCAAAGGTCTTAAAATCAGCATACTACAGTGACACAGCCATATCAATATTTATAGCAGCTCAATTCACAATAGCTAAGCTATGGAACCAACCTAGGTGCCCTTCAACAGATGAATAGATAAAAAGAATGTGATATATATATATGTATGTATGTACATATATGTATATGTATGAAATTATATATATATGTACATACATATATATATATATATATATACACACACACACACACAGTAAAATGGAATATTACTCAACCATAAAGAAGAATGAAATTATGGCATTTGCTGGTAAATGGATGGAACTAGAGACTATCATGCTACATGAAATAAGCCAGTCCTAAAAAAACCAAAGGCCAAATGTTCTCTGTGATGTGCGGATGCTAATACACAATTAGGGAGTGAGGGTAGAAGTTCATTAGATTAGGCAAAAGGGAATGAAGAGAAAGGAGGGAGGATGGGAATGGAAAAGACAGTAGAATGAATTGCACATAACTTTCCTGTGTTCATATATGAATACACGACTAGTATAACTCCACATCATGTACAACCACAAGAATGGAAAGTTATACTTCACACATGTATGATATTTCAAAATAGATTCTACTGTCATGTATATTTAAAAAGAACAAATAAAGGAAGAAATAATTCCAATGCCAAGTCAGAGTTCAAAAACATCAATTTAGGGAATGTCAAAATACACTCTACTGGGCTGGGGTTGTAGCTCAGTGGAAGAGCGCTTGCCTAGCATGTGTGAGGCACTGGGTTCAATTCTCAGCACCACATAAAATAAAATAAATAAAATAAAGGTCCATCGACAACTAAAAAATATTTTTTTAAAAATACACTCTACTGTCATGTAAAAAAAAAAAAAATGAAAGGGGGGGGGGAAATAATTTCAATGCCAAGTCAGAGTTCAAAAACGCCAGCTTAGGGAACTCGCTGCAATTCACCAGAATCCCTGTTTTGAGCTTTTTTCCCCAATGTCAACGTCATGTCCATCTCCACCTTCCCAGTGTGCTATTTCCTGTGGCTGTCATCAATGGTTCCCAGATCATGATGGCAAGGCTGGCTCCTTTTCAAAAGTTTCTATGGAGTCCTGGCGCCTCCAGCATTTCTGAACTGCTGGGTCTTCTTAGCGCCACCTTTAGGGAGGAACAGGCAAAGCAAGTCTGCTACATCCCCAACCAATTTTGGTTAAGAACACCTCTCCTTTATCATGTGAGAAACCATACCAGGTACTTCCCATACATTATCATTAATCTTCACACCTGGAGTTTTAGATGGCCCAATCAATAAGACCCTTCTTCTTCCTGAGTGCTAAGCCAATTGAGTTAGGCAAAGGATTCAGATTGTTGGAGAACATGGGTAGGTAGGCGTGACGCACCAATGAGCTTCTATGCGCCATGCCCTAGAATTAGACTCCGAACAAAAGTTTAGCTGGTGGACAGATGTACACCATCCTGGAAGGGAGATGCTGCTAGTTGCTGTAATGTGTGTCATAATTGTAAGGTATTATTATAAAACAGAAACTGCACAATGACCATTTTATTGACTGCAGGCACCATGCTTTGTGTTTACTAAGACTAGCCCACTACAGCAAAATATGTGCAAAGTCATTTACAAATTTCTCTCAGTTTTCATGTATCCACCATTTGCAATATTCCCCCACACCAGTCCCCCAGAAAGGTGAAAAGAAATTTTATTGTGTTTCCATCTTTTATACTGTACTTGTGGGCGCCATATGCAAGACACATTGGAAGGCACCGCCACAGCACACCTCACCTGGGCATTGCAAGCCATTTACATTAGGTTTTCCTGTTACAGTAGCTGCAGGCACGTAAAATGTTTTATTACTATTATATTGCCATTGCTTTCATTCTGCATATACCTGCCGTTGAGCATCTGGTCATGTGTTGAAAAGAATGGGAGCATGTTGATGTTTTCTCTGGAACTCCAGTTTTTGGTTTTTTTTTTTTTACTTTAAAAGTCCCCGGCTGTCCCTGGCCTTCTTCCCTGATCAATCCCAGAGTCCCAACAGAGCAACCTTGGTATTAGCTGAACTCATGGCAAAGTCTGTCTTGACTTTAAACAAACAATTAAACCAAGCCAGACCTTTCCAATGCCTAGGAAATTGCTTTCCAAAGGGAAGCCCATACCATCTTTTCCAGGCTTACTAAGGAGGTAGTGACTACCTGATATCAGCTCATCTTCCCAGCCCAAACCACCATGATACACATCCTCAGTCCTACTCTTGGTGCCTCATCTGCTAGTCATTTTTCAGATGCCCAGCCCTTCAGTTACCTAATCTTTGCCTTCAGAGACCTGAGATTGTTGTCTCTGTGTGGTATGCTGGGTTAAATAACAGAAGCAAAACACAGTAATGGGCAAACACGTATTTAACATATTAGAAAACTGCCTGGACTTAGACTGAGCTGGGTGAGAGGACCAGCTTTGCTCAACATCATTTGACTTCTCGGTCAATAAAATGCAGACAGTATGAACAGCGATGAAGAAGTTGGGCTACAGAGTCAGTGGATATGGGTTTGAGCTTCAACTTTGCCATCCTCAGCTCTCTGACCTTGGGCAACTTACAAAACTGTTCTGTGCCTCTAAATATTCATCTGCAAAAAGGGTGACTATGAAGATGCACAATGCTCGTGAAGCCCTCAGAAGAGTACCTGACCCAGAGCAGGGGGTTCCATAAGAGACACCTGTCATTATCTTTAAGGGATAAAAACCTGCTGAAGCCACTGGGTAACTACTATCATCAATTGCCAAGTGAGTGGTCCTGAGGATCCATAATGTCAGAGTTGAGGGACAGGAGGAATCTCTGCAGGGAGGCATACATGGATCTTGGTTTTTTGAAAGGCCTGGAGCTGGACAATTGGGATGGAGAACATGACAAGGGAGTGTCTTAGTCAAGGGTAAAGAAACAGGAGGGTGGGGCCGGGCTTGTAGCTCAGTGGAAGAGTGCCTGCCTTGCACCTGTGAGGCACTGAGTTTGATCCTCAGCGCATAAAAATAAATAAATAAAGTAAAGGTATGTGTCCATCTACAACTAAATTTATTTTTAAGAAAAGCAGGAGCACATGTAATAATTTATGAACAATGAGTACAGCAGATTGTTAGATCAAAACGTTCATAGGGAGTGAGGGGAATAGGAAGTAGAAACTGGGATTGGGAAGGAAACTGGGAAAGTTGCAAAAGCCCTTCCAGAATGCTTTAGTCAGCTTCCCCCCCCCCCCTCCACAAAACTGTGACTAAAAGGACCCAACCAAAACAACTATAGGGAAGGAAAAGTTTATTTGAGGGCTCATGGTTTCAGAGGTCTCAATCCATAGACAGCCAGCTCCATTCCTCAGGGCTCCAGGTGAGATAGAAACATCATGGAGGAAGGGTTAGGGTTAGGGTTAAATGTATATACTATTTATCCTGATTTGATCATTATATAATACAATATATACAAGTATCAAAGCATCACACTGTATCTCATAAAATGTGTAATCATTGTGTTTCAATTAAAAAAAAATCTCCATGAATCCTCAGCTTTCTCATATATAAAGACATGAATAATTAATTGATATGTAGATTAGATTTTAAAAAATGAGAACATAGTTCAGGAAGCAGAGAGAGAGAATCCACTCACCAGATACAAAATATATACCCAAAGCCACGCCCCAATGCCCACCTCCTCCAGCTACACCTTACCACTTCAGTTACCCCTCAGTTAATCCCTGTCAGGGATCAAGAGTGGGTGAAGATTGGATTAAGACTCTTACAACCCAATCATTTCTCCTCTGATGCTTCCTGCGCTCACACATGAGGTTTCAGGGGACACCTCACATCCAAACCATAACACAGAACAGTGAATTTGGATAATCCTAAGGCAATGGAGAATGTTTTTGAGTAGTGAGAACAAATGATGAGAGATGATTCTGGTGATGGGCAAGGTAGGAATTTCTTGGAGGTTCTGTTTTTCTATTTAATCTGTGAATAAGACTATTTGAACTTCACTGGGGTTCAGGGGCCTTAACAATGCTTTGTAAAAAATTAATCTTTCCTGTTTTTGTCCATACCTTATTAAATAATTGAATACTACTCTAGCTTACTAAATAGTACTATAGCTAACATTTGTATAGCTCTTTATAATTAATGTAATATTGAATAGGCCATAAATAGTAGTCATATAAGAATAAATTCCCGGGATACTTTCACCATGGGGAGTTGTCTAATAGGCCACACACACACACACACACACACACACACACAATTGAGGTGATAACTTTGGGATAGTAGGTCATATTCTTTTGGAGTAGCGCCATACTCCAGAATTTCTCCCTTACAAATATCAGAGAATTGTAAATTGGGCACTTCAAGAATTAGCGATGACAAGACCATAAACTCTGGATTTAGAAAACCTGAAGACAGCCTGAAAATTCTTTAAAAATAATTTTATAGATATATATACTCAGGACATTTTTCAAATCTGACCTATGTTGTACAAAACAGAGAATTAGAAGGGAATATGGCACCACAATGACAAAGCAAAGTATCTGAACAGGATCAATTTATACCGGACAGGGATCAGAGTCAAGGCAGAAATACTAGGTCAATACACCCCTCCATTGGGTCCTCATAGTGCAGGGACTCATGTTCTAATTTGACATGGAGAACTCCTGTGTCCTCAAGAAGGGAAGTGGCTTCTCTAAGGCCACACAACTACACATAGCGGGGTTGTGATTCCCATCAAGTTTTCTGATTCCATATTTTCCCCCACTATAACACAGCTGCTTCTGAAAGTTGTATCAGTTGGCAATTAACTTTGGCCACCTGGGTTTTGAACCCAAGCACTTCTGTGGCAGAGGTATAAAATTCACTGATCCTGGCATATTATTCTCACACAGCAAGGTGAATATAGTTTACAGCAAAGCATTGTCTATTTAAAATAGCTAAAAGAGAAGATTTTAGACATTTTCACAATAAAGAAGTTATATTTAAAGTGATGTATAGTCAGGCATGGTGGCACATGCCTGTAATCGCAGCGACTGGGGAGGCTGAGGCTAGACCATTGCAAGTTCAAAGCCAGCCTCAGCAATTTAGCAAGGCCCTAAGAATTTAGTGAGACCCTGTCTTAAAATAAAAAATAAAAAGGGCTGGGGCTCAGTGGTTAAGTGTCCCTGGGTTCAATCCCTGGTGCAAAAAAAAAAAAAAAAAAAAAAAAAAAAAAAAAAGATGTATATACTATTTTTCCTGATTTGATCATTATAATAATACAATGTATACAAGTATCAAAGCATCACACTGTATCTCATAAAATGTGCAATCATTATGTTTCAGTTTTAAAAATCTCCATGAATCCTCAGCTTTCTCATATACAAAGACATGGATAATTAATTGATATGTAGATTAGATTATAAAAATGAGAACATGGTTCAGATTACTTTAGTCATATATTCTGAGGTAGTCTAGATCCTGAGCTTTCTGCAGGTAATTTATTATGCAAAAGGATTTGTTGAGCACTCACTACATGCCAAGTATGTTGCATGATAATTGTCTCATTCATTTCTGAATTTTTAGTGTTGAGCACAATGGAAGGCTAGCAGAGGAACTCAACACACTTGATGTGGAGGGGATGGATAATAGGAGACAGATGAATGAACAAATTAAACACGGATGAGGAAAAGGAAATTTAACCACATATGTCAAAATCATGTATGTAATTTATTCAACAAACACACTGAATCCTTACTATTGGCATTATTCTGGATGCTGTGGGAGACACAAGAATTAACTGAAAACATTTTCTGCCTCAAAAAACAAAGTGATCTGTTGGTAGGAACTTGGGGTTTGGAGTCCAAAAACTTGCATCCTCCATGGGGATTCTACTAGTGGCTAGCTTAGTCATTTTGACCAAATTTCTGAGCCTTAGTTTTCCAACCTGTCAAATGAGGATAATATTGACCATTCATGATTGTGGAGAGGAATAGAATCCATACCAGTGCTTTGAAAATTGCTATATGATGCTGTCATTATTATGTAAATATCTCATAAACATTTACTTCCAATGAGAACAAACCCAAGTTTATGGAGAATTGCTTGAGCAGTTGCTCTAAAGAGTCTGTTTAGTAAAAGCAGATATATGCACACTAATCAAACACAAAGGACCAGTAACCAGTTGGAGTCCTTGTGCCTAAGGGTAACTAAAAAGTTGACAGTTGGTTGTTGGGCTGCAACATTTTTGTGCCTTTTTGCCTGTCAGATTCAGGGATTAGTCAGCAAATGTTTATGAGTCACTTTCCAAGTACTACTCTAGGGCATACTCTATCAGGAATACTAGGGAATAATATATATACAGGGGCTGCTTGACCTTCGATGCCTTTATGTTCTAATAAATCTATCACAAGTTGAAAATATTGTTAAGTCAAAAACGCACTTAATACACCTGAATACCCCAAATCACAACTTAGCAACACAGCACACTGTAGAGTGTCAGCTGATCACTCTCATGATCCCGTGGCTGGCTGGGAGCTGGAATTGCTACCACTGCCCAGCATGGAGAGAGTTCTGTACTACTCTCACTACCCTTCACTAGCAGGATAAAAGATCCAAGTCCAAAATTTGAAGTATGGTTTCTACTGAATGCATATTGCTTTTGTACCATTGCAGAGTAAAAAAAAAAAAAAAAAATGTAAATGGAACCATTGATTGCAAGTCAGGAATTATCTGTGTATATAAGAGGAGAGTAGTTATCAGAATTGACTGGTTTGATTATGGATATCTGCCATCAGCCAGCTGGAGAACACCAGAAAAGCTCATGGTGTAATCTAGTCCAAGTCCAAAGGCCTGAGAACCAATAGGGCTTATAGTGTGAGTCCCAGTCTGAATCTAAAGACTGAAGAAGCAAGAATACTGATATTGGATGACAGGAGAAGATGGACATCTCAGATCAAAAACAGAGAGAAAATTTTCGCTTCCTCTGTCTTCCTTCTCTCTAGACACTGGCTTGGATGATGGCCACTTATGTTAGACAATGTACCAACTTCACAAATTCAAATGTTAATCTTCTCCAGAAACAGCTGCATCCACACTCCCAGAAATAATGTTTTCCCAGCTATCTGGGCATCCCTTAGTCCAGTCAAGTTCGGAGTCAGACTTGAATATAAATAATGATAACAAAGTCCCAACGCTTGACAATAGAAGCATGAACAAATCATCATAGCAAAAACAGGTGTGACACAAAGACATGAATTTGTTGCTGGACACTCAATTTTGAAACTGTCTTGTACTTATCACCTGTGAAAACTTTGGCAAGTTCAAGCAATTGCCTGAGCCTCAGTTTCCATGTTGGAATGGGGGTTATAGTAACACTTGCAGGAGAACTACATTGTGGGAAGGAACAAGCCAGATTTCTATGAAAGCACATTAGGTGTGGCAAAAAATTACACACATTTAGGGTGAAGTTAAGGGTCTCTGGGGAGGAGGGGGCAGGGTGAGGAATTACACATGGAGTAGAGACACGGAACCTGACAGCTGAGTGTGACTGATTCCAGTTTTCAAGAGCAGCGAGACTCTTGCTAACAGTGGCAAATGATTGCCATTTCCCTTGTCAGGCAGTGACAGGAGTTAGTTGACCTGAAAATTCACTAATAGTTCCATTAGAGAGGCCTTGGAAGTAGCCACCTTTTTACTCATCCTGGTCAATTAACAATGAATTAATGCCAGACGTATTTTCAATTGAGCTGAATGCTGATCCTCCCCCCACCCCATTTTGCTAAAAATAGCCCTTAAAGAGGGACAGCTAACAGAAAATATCCTGCTTTTCTTCCCAAGGCTGCACTGGAGTGTTTCTGAACCAGTGTCCGCTCTAGGGATTGGTGAGGAAGCGCGTCAAACCCTGAATTTGAGGTAGGGGACCAGAGTCAAGTGCCAGCTTCTACATGGACTGGTTCTGTGTTCTTGGACAAATAATCAAACTATTCTGAAACTCAATATTTTTACATGTGAATTGGAAAGGCAGAGATAGGTGCTAAGATCCCTTTCAGTAATAAAATGTCATGAGCCCATTTCAGTGGTTTCAGGTATATTGATGTGTGGCCCGCTGGACCTGGAGCTGACGAAAGGGCTCTGGATTTCTTCTGCATGCTCTGAAGTAGGAGTTGGACTTCCAGGTCAAGTCCTGGCCCTTGTTCTTGTTCAGTGCTTCCCAACTAGGACAGGAGGGTGGGGTCTGGGGGTGCTGGTTCACAGGGACATATGGCAATGTCTGGAGGTAACTTTTGTTGACCACCACTTGGGGGTGCTACTGGCATCTAGTGGATAGAGGCCAGGGATGTGGCTAAATACCCTGTAATGCACATGGTGCCCTCACAACAAAGACTTATCAGCGAAAAATGTCAAGAATGCCAAGGCTGAGAACCTGCTCAAGTTTATTGGATGATTCAGGTCCTATCATAGTTTTGCTGTTTTTCTCAGTGTCCTTGTTTGTTAAATAGGGATAATATTTAAACCTGCCTCTTTCTATCATCTCACAAGGTTGACAACCAAATCAGGTAGCATCAAAAGTGCCTTGAAATTTAACATGTTTTAATATGGGGGAGGTTATCTTCATGATTACCCCCCTTCTGCTGTTCCATGAGCCACTTCACTGGGAGCTGTTCTCTTCTTCTTCCTCCAGACATGGGGACATTTGCTTCTCTAGCTTGCAGCAATGAATTCAGTATTTGACCTCTAGGAGGTATGGATGTGAGCCCCCAAACTTAAATACACAAAAAATGTCCTTTCTGTTTTTATTATTAAAATGCATTTCCAGGGCTGGGGTTGTAGCTCAGTGGTAGAGCACTTGCCTCGCCGCACGCATGAGGCCCTGTGTTTGATCCTCAGCACCACATAAAAAAATAAATTAAAATGAAGAGATTGTGTCCATCTACAACTAAAAAAAATACTGTAGCTGGGCTCGGTGGCGTACGCCTGTAATCCCAGCACTTGGGAGGCTGAGGCAGGAGGATGGCGAGCTCAAAGCCAGCCTCAGCAATGGCGAGGCACTTAGTAACTCAGTGAGACCCTGTCTCTAAATAAAATACAAAAAAGGGCTGGAGATGTGACCCAGTGGTCCAGTGCCCCTGTTCAATCCCCTGTACCACAAAAAAAAAAAAAAAAGCATTTCCATTAAAAGCCCCTATCTGGCCAGGCGCGGTGGCACACACCTGTAATCCAGCACTTT
Organism: Tamias sibiricus; assembly: GCA_025594165.1. Lineage (NCBI taxonomy): Eukaryota > Metazoa > Chordata > Mammalia > Rodentia > Sciuridae > Tamias > Tamias sibiricus. Next base: position 55,761,454 of record CM046658.1, read on the forward strand.
GGGAGGCTGGACAGGAGGATCGCGAGTTCAAAGCCAGCCTCAGCAATGGCGAGGCACTTAGTAACTCAGTGAGACCCTGTCTCTAAATAAAATACAAAAAAGGGCTGGGGATGTGGCCCAGTGGTCAAGTGCCCCTGAGTTCAATCCCCGGTACCAAAAACAAAAAACAAAAAACAAAAAAACCTTAAAAGCCCCTATCTGGAAGGCATCAAATTCTTAATTTTGAATTCTTAGTCCACGGGTTTACCTAGGGCTACAGCTCTGGGCTGGGGAGGAGATTGTCATAGCCTCAGTGGCCCCTCTCTGTACTAGCTTTCTCTGCAGTGTCCTTGCTTGTCAGATCGACCATCCAACCAGCTTATGTGGTATCTCCTCCTTATTGGGACCACTGCATCTCATGAGCACAAAGAGAACACACCGCTGCTCCCTAGTGTGCTACTGTGGTGGGTCCTCTCTGGCTCTTTCCCACCTGGGCAGCCCTTCAGCACACCTACCCACTGGTCCATGCTCTCCAAGGTCTTCTCTCCCCATAGACATGACTGGCAAATTGGAGCCAGGTCATCTCTGTTGTCGAATCTTCTGCACCTCCCCATTTCCGTCCTCTGTCTCTCCAGAGTATCTGCTAGAGGGAGGAGAAGAGCCGGCAGAGGCCCCTTCCTGAAGGCATACATCCCTCTGGTCCATTCAGTTTACCTTATCTTTCTTAGTATTCAAATTATCTTTATCACACACACCCTACCAAAGATTTTGCTATTTCAAAAGACTAAACTTTTGAAATTTGAAAAGTTTTTTTTTTTTTTTTTTTTTTTTTTTCTCCAAAGATACAAGCGGCCAAGAAACAATGGGGGAAGGGGGACTCAACATCTCATTAGGGAAATGCAAATCAACACCACAGATATCACTTCATACACATTAGTGCAACTAGTATCAAAAAACAACAAAACCAAACCAAAATAAGAAGTGCTGGCAGTGATGTGGAGAAACTGGAATGTTTGTGCATTGCTGTTAGGAATATAAAATGGTGCAGGCACTATGGAAAATGGTATGATGATTTCCTTTTTTTTTTTTTTTTTCTGTGCAGTGCTGGAGATTGAACCCAGGGCTATGCATATTCTAGGCAAGTGCTCTAACACTGAGCTACATCCTCAGCCTGGTATGATGATTGCTTTAAAGACTAAAAGCAGAATTACTATGTAGTCCCTCTTCTGGACATCTTTACAAAAGAAGTCAGAGCAGAGATTTAAATATTTGTATGTCCCTGTTCATGGCAGCATTAGTCATAGTAGCCAAAAAATAGAAGTGACCCAAATATTTGCTATGGAATCAATAGATACTCAAAATGTGGAAGACACATGCAATGAATTTATTCATCTTTTAAAAGGAAGGAAATTCTGAAGGATGCTGCCACATGGATGAGCCTTGAAAACATTCTGCTAAGGGAAATAAGCCAGACATAAAAGAACAAGTACAGTCTGTGTTTACTTATCTGAGGTACCTAAAGTAGTCAAAAGTGTAGAGGTAGAAAATAAAATGGTGGTTTCCAGTGATGGAGGGGTGGACAGACCCCATAAACCATCTTTAATGGTTACAGTTTTAGTTTGGGAAGATGAGAGAGTTCTGGAGGTGGGTGGTTGCACAACAATGTGAACACACTCAATGCCACATGCTATAGTTTGGATAAGTCTCCCCAAAAGCCCATGTGGTAGAAGCTTGGTCCCGAGTTCATGGTGCTATTGGGAGGTGGTGGAACCTTTAAGAAGGAGGACCTAGTTGGAAGTCATCTGGGGATGTGCTCTTGAAGGGGAATATGGGACCCAGGCCCCTCCTCTTTCTCTTTTGCTTCCTAGTTGGCAGGAGGTGGGCAGCTTCCTCACTCCCACCAAAATTATCTATCTCAACACAGACCCCCAAACAATGAGCCAACTGATCATGGACAGAGACCTCCAATCTCTGAGCCAAAATCAACCTTTCCTCTTTTTGAGTTGATTGTCTCAGTTATTTGTTACAGTAATGGAAAACTGACTAACACTCCACAGATGTATATATTTAATGATGGGTAAAGTGGTAAATTTTGTTATATATAATTTATCATAATTAAAAGAATTTTTTTCTTCCTTTATTCTGCAGCCAATGTTACTTCACAATATAGGTGAATGAGGAAATGATTTATTACAGGGAATAATAAAATTGCTAAAAACAATTTTAAAAAGTTAATATATGGGGGAAAAAACAGTTAAAAATATTATCCTGCCCCAGACCTACCAAATAGTTTTTTTTTCTTCTTCTCAAAAGCAATGTAGAAACTAAAAAAATAAAAATAAATAAAAAGAACGTAGAAACTGATTGTCAAAGGAGGAAGAAAAACATTCTGAACAGAGCCAGAATCAATTTATTGCAGGCTTTTGTAAGTTTACATATTTTTATTCAGCTTTTCAGTCTAAAATTTAATTCCTGACTAATTCTCTCTGTGTTTCTCTCTCTCTCTCCTTCTCCTCTCTCTGTGTTTTGAGATTTACCCAATTAGGAATAACCAATAACAGTTGAGCAGAATATTTGAACTTCTCTATGCTTTAGTCTCCTCATCTGTAACATGTAAATGATAACAGAACTTGTCCTGTCAGGATATTGGGAGAATTAAATGAGTTACTATGTTAAAAGATTGAGAATAGAGCCTGGTATATATTAAACTTTGTCATCATCATAATCATAGTATTAGTAATAATTTTTCAATGAAGTGGATTATGGGAGAACTGGCCCAGGTAAGCAAACATGGAATAAGGGTCACTCCCTTCTGCCCCACATGGCTCAAGATGAGCTCTACCTGCAGATAAAGCATGAACAGAAAAGGATCCACAGGTCTCAGTACATGCTACCTCTGCCAACTCCTGTCAATCAATGCATTGTTTTTAAACACTTTCATACTGAAGGGCCTGCAGAGGACATATGCAGCCTGGTGGTCACTCCTGAATGTCTAACATTGAGGTTGGGAGACATTTCTGATAGACAGGCGACTAAAAAGAGAGGGTGACATTTGCACTTGAGACTTACTCTGTGTTAAATCTTTGGCAAATACATTTTCACTTAACCGAGAAGCAACATAAACTAATACTACATTGGTGCCTAAATTGCATCAAACAGTCTGCACGTGCAGAAGACATTCTGGGCACAATACCAAGAGAGATCAAGGTATCTGCAAATTCTCTGATGAGTGTATGTAGGTTACTTGTAGGAGCCACAGCAGGCTGTGCAATGGTCTTTCTAGTTGCCTTCCCAGGGACACAGATTTTACCCCAGTGGCTTTTCTCCCTTGAACCCACACATGGAGGACTGGGTTCAAAGTTTCCACACCAGAGGACAAGGATTGCCTGCATTTGATTTAAGCCTCTTTGAGCTGTGTTCTCACGCACTGTGACGTCAGCAGAACCCCAAGACTGAATTATAGCCTTGCATTCAATCAGGAATCATGTATTATTCCCTGTGTTATCCATCACTGCTTCCCCTCTGCTCAGAAGACGGAGTGACAGCAATACACACAATGGGCAAGCACCTGAGGTGCTTTAAACCTATCAATAATAGGCATCGTTCTCAGAAAGATTTTGCTCAGTGGAAAAAGCAGAATGGAACGGCCTTTCCAATGACCGGCAGAGGCTTTGAAATTGTTTCCCATTAAATGTGCAAATTCTGAAGCCACAGAATTCAGCTGCCACCTTGTTTATGTCCTAAGCATTTAGTTTGAACTGAATCAAAAAATATATCTATTCATATTAAATATAAAACGATTATTGGACATCCTGTTTCTCACATTTAACTGCATAACAAACACTAAAATTCAATCTATGGAAAATTAATGAGTTGGTAGTGAGTCTAATGCTTGTGTTTAATCAGAAAATTACATTTGGAGTACTTGAAGGCATATTAATTGAAGTTTATCAAGAAGGCAGTAAGTATTTAGACACAAACACAAATGTGAAATACATCAATACTTATGCCTGTAATTATCTATCACCGTTGCCTTATGATTGCAATGCCTTTAAATAAAATGAAACATAGGACCTGCTTGGGCCATTTTAGACATTAGAAATGCTAGATATAGATATTTTCTTTTATTTTTCCTTTTAAACCTGATTGAGCTATACATGGAGAATATATACTTGCTATTAGTGAATGAGGGGCGCGAGTAATTGATATTTAGTCCTTCCTCTGTTATTATCAGCTACACATTTCTGAGCTTAGAATGAATGTAAAACATTATTTTAACCAGCTTGATTCTTTATGTAAATAATTAGAGAAAATGATATCATAACAGTAGGACATGGTTACAAATACAGCAATGACCAACTTTACCCTTAAGCTTGTTTTCCCACATTTAGCCCTCATGTTCAGGAACTCTGTTGTGCCCTTGACTTCCATCGTCTCATTCAATCCTCATAACTGCCTGGGCAAGTGAAACTTCTCATTGTTTAAAAACTGAGGAAACCAAAGCATGAAGTTGTTATGTGATTTAATCAAGATTCTGATACGGAAGACAACTAAAATGAAAACTAGAAGACATGACTTGGGCTAGAAATGACATAGTTAGAATTTGAACCCAGGACCATAGGCTTCCAAATACACTCTGCACTGCCCTGTGCTACCTTCTCTCTGAATCCTATGCTATGAATCTCCTGAGAGCCTACACATTACAAAAATCATGGGTTAACTATTGAACCCATGGTACCCTGCTTTTCTAATCCTTTTCTTTGGGGGAGGGTCAGAATATTTTATTTATTTATGTCAGAATCCTGGGTGCTGAATCTCATCCAAGTTTTCATTCTTTTTGTATATATGCTACCACATATTCTGCTCACTACCTTTTATTTGTTTGCACAAGGTTTCTTACTAGAAATGCAAATCTTTGCCAAGCAGTACAGCATAGTGGTTATAGAGCTTTCAAGGCAAACAGACTAGGTTCAAGACCAAGCTCCCCCACGTAATTGAGTAATACTCAATCTTGGGCAAATTGCTGAAGTTCTTTAAGTTTCAGTGTTTTCACCAATAAGACAAGGATAATGACAGTAGCTATATGCACATTAGATGAGAAGGCACAGGCAACCTGGTACCTAACATCCTGTAAGCACTAGCTACTGACGTCTTAGGCTTTAACTTAAGACCACACTAAGAAGGCTCATGAGCTATAAATTCCATTTCTCTCCTTTCTGTTGAGTTAACTAGAAAATAATTAAGATCCAAAGACTGAACAAGGTCATCTCCTAGGATTAGGCCAAATGATGGAGTCAAAAAAACTTAGCAGACAGATCATTCTAGTTATGTCTTCAGTTCTGCTATGGTTGTCAGTTTTCTGATACTATAACAAATACCTGAGATAATCAATTTATAAAGAGAAAAGGTTTATTTTGGCTCACAGTTTTAAAGTTTTCAGTCTATTCCAGCAATGGTGGCCCCATTGCTTTGGGCCTGTGGCAACACTGTACATCAAGGCCAGAGCATGTGGCATAGCAAAACTGTTCACCTCACAGCAGAAACACAAAAGAGAGAAGAGGGAAGGGCCAGGGTTCCACTATTCCCTTCAAGGGCATGCCCCCAATAACCGGAAGACCTCCTACTAGGCCCAATCTCTTAAATCTTTCACCACCTTCCAATAGTGCCAAGAAGTACGTGTGTGGTGGTGGTGGTGGTGGGGGGTGGTATTAGCCTTGAACACATAGGTTTATGGCAGACATTCCAGATCCAAACTATAGCATCTACCATTAGTGAGTTTAGACAAGACACTCTCCGGTTTGGCCTTTCGTCTTTTCTTCTCTGAAACAAGGGAGATCACTTTGCCCCTGCAGGTTCCTGCCAGTGTTAAATCTGTGAAGCATCCAGGTAATGAGTGAGCCCTTGCTTCTGAGAGTTTGTAATTTCCATGCTCCACTTGAACACCATCACCCAGCCCAGGAGCCAGGAACCCAGGCCATTCCCGAACTTTGCACTTGAATGCCCAGAACAGCTGCTAACACCCCCACCCAAGCCCCACACCTCCTTAATCTGGAATCCTCATTAGTTCCAACTGCAGGCCATCTATTACCTTATGCCCATAATGGGAGTTAATTTCTGTTGGGATCAGATGGTCTTCCCCCCGGAAATTTTTATTCATATTTCTTTCCTGTTTTGTGATTCTCAATTGGAGTTTTCTAATAACAGATCATTTCTTTTTGTCTAACTTTAATCTGGTCCTGCTTGACAAGCCCCATCCTTTTCATTGAAGGGTAAGACCACTTAAAGGAAGGCCAATAAGCCCTTGCGCTGCTCGGCCGGCTGGGGTGATTTGTCACCCTGTGCAGTGGTGGTCACACCAATGGATTTATCTCAAGGTAAATGGAGATGCTGAGACCCGGGACCTGGAGCTTTGATTAAGGCGCCCTTTTTGTAGTGTTGATAGATGTTGCTTGTGTTTATCTATTTGAAATGCCACTAAATCTGTGAATACAATGGAAAAAGAGAGTACTTTGCCGCTGAAAACATATTAGTGATTTATGTTTCAGTAAGAAGCACAATAAAGAGACAGAGGCTATTAAGAGCAGCTATTTTCATGAGAAATAGTTCTGCTTTAAAACATTATTAACCCCACCTTGATAAAGACTTACATGCATGCATAATCATGTTTACTTACCCCTTTAGTTTGGTGTGATATGCATTGGAAGCACACATTCTCCAAATATTAATAAGTTAGTCAGCAGAATATTTACAGCAGAAGACACCTCACCCAGGACCGTTCTGCATGTAAATTTCCCTCTCTCAAGATAAGGACACATAATAAACTTATCTAGGGAGCTTTGGAGTTTATATGGACTTCATATTGCTCAAAGCATTCTGGAATCCTTCTCACCATCATTTGCTGGAACTCCCCCACCTCCCCCCTTGCACTGTAGTAGAAATAACCAGTGGGGTGACACATAAAGATTATAATGCATGGATATAACTTATAACATGAATCAATGTCATCAAGACGCACCCATTTAAATGAATAGGGTCAGATGAGAGTGCTGTATCACCCTGACTTGTGTGACAGTTACAAATGCATCACCTCGTATGCATAATAGGAGTGTACAAACCAGAAGAGATTTGTAAACTTGGTTCATTTCAAGCAGAACTGACCCGCAGGAATGGAAACAAGAGAAAAGGCAACTGGGTTGGAGCTGTCTGGAAAGAAGTGATTCTTGTTTGGCTGTTTTACAAAACCCTGACGAGGATTTCGTGTCCTCCAGCCTCACCAGGGAACTCAGGGCAGATCAAATCAGCCACAGCTCGCTGGCTGTGTGTTTACTCCCTTCACTTTTACAAGGGGGCCGCGCTTGCACATGTAGGGGTCGGGTAATAGCGTGGTGCGGGGAGTGGGGCACAAGCACACTTTGGGGGAGGCTTCAGTTCTTACCAAGTCTGGGGGTGGGTGGGGAAGGAAAGACAAGACAAAACCAGGCGAGTTGGGCCTGTCAGAGTCAACCGCGTTCACAGAATGCAATTAGGTGCCGGGAAGGTTCTGTGCTGTGTTCCCTGATTTACTGCTTCGTTCCGGGGACGGCTCTTCCACGGGGCCAACGCTGTGGGGTCGGGGCGGCGGGCCGGCCTCGCCGGGGGAGCGGAGACGGGCGGCGGGCGCCTGTTCCGTCCCGGGCTGGGCGCTCGGGGCCGGGGCTTGGCACCGCCGCGCGCCGGGTGGCGAGCGCGACGCTCAGCGGAGGCCACACCTGCACCTCATTTGCTTGCGAGCAGCGCCATAACCCGCCCGCTGATGGGGCGCCTTCTCTTTCATCCTCGGGATTATGACAAGTTATTAATTGCCGCCATTAGCCGCAGCAGCCTGCGCGAGATCTCTGCTGCTCTCTGGAGGTGAGGAGCCGCGCATCTGAATGCCGAGGGAAGAGGCGCCGAGCAGCGCGGGGCAAACGGAGCCACAATCTGCCCAAAAGGGATTGTGAGATGGTGAATAATTTATTAGAAAACATTTTTCTTTGTCCTTCCCACAGACCCACAAATCCTCCCCGAGCGCTCTTTACCAGCCTTGCAGATAATGTACTTACACATCTCAGAGCCTGCTAAATAGGCTGAAGAGGCCGTGGGGTTCACCCTCCACACTGCGGCTGCCTGGGGCCGTGCACACCCAGCCGCACCGCCCCGGCCAAGGGCCTGCTGATGGAGGCGAGGTAATTAGGCGGCTTTGCAGAGGCAGATAGGAAAAGCCGCTGCCATGGCCGCCCCTCTTCCTGCCTCCCATACAGAACGTGATACCTGCACTCAGCTTCGTGTTTGCACGGAACCCCTCAATCCCATTCCAAACCGCAAGCACTGGCTGAGCTGCCACACACCTCCTGGTCGGCCACCTCCGCGGCCGCAAGTGCATTCCTTTCACAGACAGAATCCCCAGGATACGCTGAAAAGGATGTAGAGGGGAAAGAGCCAGGCCTTGACTGCAAAGTTAGGTAGAGGATACGTTCAAGTAGATGGTAATTGCAATGTAGATCACCCGAAGGCCAGGTTCTGGGTGCTGTGGTGGTACAAAGGAGAAGGTGGTTAAGAATGAAGCCTCGCTTTATGGAGGCGGGCACGTTGGCATTGGATCTGATGGCGGGAGTAAAACTCATGCCCCCTATCTACCCTCTCCAACAACACAACAAACATTTTGCCAACATTTCCAGCCACCTTTCCACAAAGAAGGCATCATCTTGGATGGCACTCTCAGTACAACTAACATTTCAAGATGTTTATTTCCTCTGCTTAGGGATTCAATTCCCAAGTCAGAATTTCATTTAGGCCCTTAGTTGGTGGAGAGTGCTCCATTTCTGTGGACAGTTGAGAAATGGCTCAGTGGTTGATTTCAGAGTCCTTTTGTGTAGTGACCAATGGGGCTCCTGCCTTGAGAGTCAAAGAGGTGGAGGGCCAGGAATCAGAGATATCAAGGCTCTGGAGGGACAAAGACAGAAGCTACAGTAGCAACCCCAAAGGGTTCATCCAGTAGGAACAAGAGCTTCCTCAGGGTCGTGGTGAGGTAGTGAGGTAGGAGGGAGTTTCCCTGCACAGCAGGTAGAGTCATCTATACAAAGTTACCAGCATCTCTGGGCCACTCCTCTGCTCAAAAGCCTCCAGGGCTCCACTGCCTTTGGGATAAATACAAGGATGTTTGTGATTGACTGAACTTCTGCCTGCTTCTATAGCCTTGTTTTATTTCCCTCCTTTTTTCCCCACCCCAACACTCATGACCATTTGAGTACATTCAACAACATCCACACCTCACATCTGTCATGCATACCTACACTCAGCCAGACTATTAGGGCAAACCATGTTTGTAAAATGCCATTCTTGCAGGTCAAAACCAGTGGGATGTCCGTGGTTTCATCTGAGTCAACTGAAAACACACTCGCCATCTTTTGGTCTTCTTCTTGCCCTCTTAGCTACCCAAAATACCTTTCTTTGCCTGCCAAACTCACACACATCCTTCAAGACTCAGTTTACAGGAGCTCCTGGACTTGCAATGGGATTCCATCTTGATAAACACATCATAAGCTGGAAATGTCATTAAATAAAAAATGCACTTAATACACTTAACCTATAGATCATCAGAGCTCAGCAACACAGTATCAGTTGTTTATCCTCCAGATTATGAGACTGCCTGGGAGCTGTGGCTTTCTGGTGCTGCTGTCCAGCAATGTGAGAGAGTATCCTGCCACATGTGACCAGCCTGAGGAAAGAGCAAAACTCAAAATTTGAATATGGTTTCATCACAAAGTCAGAAAACGATGACAAATCATCATAACTCCGAGGCTAACTGTATTTAGACACGTCCTCGGGGAAGCCCTCTTTGACATCCCACCCTCATCCCCACACTGGGCTTAGATTTGAGGACACTCTTCTGCATTTCCAGTGCACTCTCCACATACGTTCTTTTTCATACTCATTGTAATAGTCTCCTCATCTCTTACCCTCTCTAGTCTGGGTCTTATTTGACCGTGTATGCCTAGAGCCTAGTCTAGTGCAGGCATATTACAGGTTCTCAATAAAATAATGATGAATGAATGAGGTGAGTTAGTGAGAAGATGGATGCACCAAGTACCAGGGGAAAGATAAGGAATTGCAAAGAGGGGAGCTGGGGCAGGAGTGCAAGAAGATTTGTAAGAAGATTTATACAGTAGATGAGAAGGAAGAAATTTTCATTGTATTTCGAGGTTAGTCAAGATGTTGAGATGTTCAGGGATTTTTGTGAAATGGTGGACTGACCCAAAAAACACTCGGTCTATGCTATTTTTTAAAAACAACTATTTTTTCCCCTTGAATATATTTTCCTGTAATAGAGGAGACCCTCAATCAATAGTTGAGTTAAGCAGATAGAGGAATGGATATTTGATATCAGTTTTCCCTAAAGGTAAAGCTATTAAGTAACAATAGGAATAAATTATTATTTTGTCTGAATTTATATTACTTTATTTAATTCCTACAACAGTGAAAATTGAAAATGAGAAAGCTGAGGCTTAGAGAGCTGAAGTATCCTACTCAAGATCACACAACCAGTGAAAGAAAGGGTCAAGCCCAGCTCTCTCCCATTCCAAAGCCTGTGCTCATGCCAACCATGCTACTGATATGCTGTGGCTTTTCCATTCACAGAACTCTTCATGTGCTGGAGAAATAGTCATATATTCTCAAAAGATCTTTAAATAGCACAGTTTGGAATTGGGGCTAAGCACATGAGTGTCTTCTAAGCCAAGGCTTCTATGATGACACCATGGTATTTTCCTCTTTTAAGACCTAAAATCCCATTAAGTGATGCTCTGAGACATATATTTGCAGAGTCTTGTTGGATTCATTGAGTCATCCAGCAACTCTTCCGTCAGTCAGTGCTTATTATGTGCTGTGCCTTGTGCTGGCTCGGGAGATGTGGTGGTGCATTCCCTGCTTTCCTAGAGGACTGCTCAGATTCCAAAGAGATGACATCACAGCTGCAGGTGCCACATGGCACCTTAACTGAGAATGAATCAAGCAAAGATGAGATAAAACCAGCTGCCTGAATTTTTTGAGTATGAATGTCTTAATGACAAGCATGATGAGTGTTCCAATCCTCCTGCTGTTATTGACAGCCCCCTTGTAATGGGTAAATTACATATTGAATAGAGGATCACGCACGTGTGCAGAAGACTAACATCTCCAAAACTGACACAATCCTGAAGACCTATTAATTCATTTATTTATTTAGCCAAAACATTTTGAGCACCAACATGAGTCAGGCTCGTGGCTGGAGTCAAGCAGTTCATACCAACCAGTCTCTGCTTTATAGGGGCTCACGGACCACTGTGGGAGATGGTCTTGTGTGTAAAAAAATATAACTGTGTGGTTAGTACACTTGCCTAGGAAGGTATTGTTTTAGAAAAAGAGAAGAAAAAGCAACTAGTCCAGGTGTGGGAGGGTGCAGGGAGTGTGTGGACGACAGGGTGCTCACTGGGTCTTGAAGGATGAGTGGGGCTCACAACTGGAGGAGGAGTGCAGGAAAGCCTCACCCACAGGGAAGGGAAGATGGGAGAAAGTGCACGTTCTCAGGGCCTCGACACTAAAGGAAGACTATACCGGTTTTTTTGGAATCATTCAATCACCCACCCATTCATACAAAAAACACTAATACCTTACCATGCTGTTATGGACTAATTGTTTAAACTCACTTCTTCACCAACTCATAAGTTAAAGCCTTGACCTCTGGTGTGACTGTATTTGGAGTAAAAAATTAAGGTTCAGTGAGGTCATAGGACTGATCAGATAAGGATTAGCATACTTTGAGGAAGAGACACCAAAGTGCTCATTCTCTCTTCTGCACACACACTGAGTAAAGGCCATGTGAGGACATAGCAGGAAAAAAAGTCTTCACCAGAAACCAACCATGTTGGCAACTTGACCTTGGACTTCCAGTGTCCAGAAATGGGAAAAAAATTAATTTCATTTGTTTAAGCCACCCAGTCTATCGTATTGTGTTATGACAACCCAAGAACATTCTACATGCCCCTAGCACTGTACCCAGCACTGTGTGATCAAAGACTAGACCACTCGCTGCCCTCGGAAGCTGATGGCTACGTGTGAGACTGATCAATAGATGAACAGTGCTTCCCCAAGGAAGCATTCTGGTGGATTTGATGAGTATCTGCTTGAAATAATCATTATTTTATTAGGTGAATAATTATATCTGTTCTTAGTTAAGCATATTGAGTATGATTGCAGGATTTGATGTGGGAGCTGTTAATGCTGTTTGCCAATATTTCAATTTCTTTTCATCCTCAGAAAATTCTCTGCACATTTGGAAGTTAGCCGGGGCTGTGTGATTTGATTTAAAAAAAAAAAAAATGAATTGTGAACAAAGTGACAGGTGTCACTTGCAGGTAGGAACCTTTAAGAACCAATGAGTGATTTGCCAAGATTTCATCCCCTCCATGGCAACCACCAACGCTCCAGATGAGGGAGGCTCCATTAGCCCTCATCTCTGAGAGAAGCAATCAGGGGCAGAGGACAGATGAAGAACAGGCAGCCCAAGAGACAGATCTTTAGTATTTTAAGCTACTGAGGTTTGGGATCTATGTGTTATTGAGACACATTATAGCCTCACATGACCAATACAAATAAAGAGTGAAAGGTTAGTCATATTCTTGCCCTGATAGACATTTTGGTAGATGTTGGTTTTGCCACTCGAAGCCCTAAGAGTGACCTACTGTCAGGGATTCAGACACTGGGTTTCCAGTTTCTGTTCTGCCTGGGTATTGTATTTATCCACCATCAGCTTATTAAATACATTAATGGATTTTCTTACAAGCAATAAGTACTTAGGATTTTACTTCTTTGTCTACCTTTTTGGTGTTTTATCCTGCATTCTTTGTGTAAAAATCTGTTAGCAAGGAGACCTCCATTTGAAGTTATGTCCTTTAGAGACTTGGGTTGCAAAGGGTGTGGCTTTCTAACCTTCCAGAAGAGTTTGCTCTTTTGTGTCCTATTCGTGGGCCCAGGAGTAGAGGGTGTGTGTGGTTTTAAATCCTGGCTTAATACCTGCTGGTCACGTGGCCTTAGTTGCTTAGTCTTTTTAAGCCTCAGTTTCCTCACCTGTAAAATGCAAATAAAATAGTACCTATTTCATGGGGATATTTTGTGAACTAAATAAGAAAGTGTACATAAACCTTAATAAATTATAATTATGATTATTGGTAATGTTATCACTATTTTTTTTTTTTTTTTGTACCAGGGATTGAGCCCAGGGGCACTTAACCACTGAGCCACATCCCAAGCCCTTTTTATTTTGTATTTTGAGACAGGGTCTCACTGAGTTGCTTAGGGCCTTGCTGAGGCAGGCTTTGAAATTGCGATCCTCCTGCCTCAGCCCCCCGAGCTGCTGGGATTACAGGCGTGCACCACCACATCCAGCTGTGCTATCACTATTATTACTCCGTCAGGATAGACTTAAAACCAAATGTCAAAAATTCTTATCACAAAATCCATGAACATTCTTAGAGAGTTTACTCATGGATCTGCTGGGAAAGGAGTTTGGAGTAAATAACCTTCTAGCTTGTGCCCAAAGTTCATTATCCTCCGGCAGCACAGAGCTCTGCAAGGGAAACAAAGCATCTCGGAAAGGTTCCAGTCCAGTGGGAGTCCTGCCAAGAGAGGACCCGAGTCAAAGCTGGTGTGTCTCAGGTCCTGGGAACTAGCCTTCTTGTACGGCTTCTCCTTGGGATACTTAGCAACTCACTCTTTGGAGAAAGATTATCTCCTTTTTGAAAGTAACCTGACCACCTGTCAAAACTGGACTTGGGAGAGAAATTGAGAGGCTAACCCTGGGCACTCTGGCCCGGTGCGCATTTGGGTAATTACGCTGGCACTGTCCTCTCTCCTCCACATCAACTTGGCTTCTCATCCCAGCCCTCTTCAGACGCTCTGATGATGTGACTGAAGAGCTTCTGGGATCTGCCCAGGACAGCCAAAGAAGGAAGAAGAGTGATTGACATAGAAGTTCAGCCATGACCGCTTATAGTCATGGAAATGATTGTGTATTTGAGGACAAGTGGCAACTAAGAAGAGAAGGAAAATAGAAAGGGTATATAAACATTCTACCCTTCTTCCCTCTCATCACTAACAGAACACACTCGAATACAATTCTTTGATAAACTTCTACAGGAGTTTACCAAGTGTCAGGCCATGGGCCGTGGGCCAGTGACACAGTGATGCATAAGGACTTGCCTTTCTCTACAGGGAGCTCCTAGTCTTTTGACCATTCAGCCACCCACAACCCATTTATGGGCACACACTCTGTGCCAGGTCCGGTTGTGCTGCGTAGATAATGATGGACAAGACAGGAAGCTCACTGCCCTCACGGTGGCAGGTCTAGAAAGGGTAAACACAAATGCGTATTCAATAATGAATTGTTTTTATGTCAGCCAAGGAGACAATGGGGACATGACGGAGGATATGTGATAGAAACAAATAAATACTGGCAGAGCACAGGGAAAGGACACGTGTGAACATACTTCAGAGCAGAAACATCCGTGCACTCACACATTTTGCCTGTAGGTTTGGACTGGTGGGAGAAGGGGCAGCCCTCATCTGGGAACCAAGGGGCTCAGGAATGAAATAAACCAACAAAGATGCACCACAGATGTATTTTCTCCACATGCAAACCAGTAGGGATCTACAACCCTGACTTAGAATTTTAAACCAGGAGCAATGGTGCACACCTGTGAGCTCCAGCCACTCAGGAGGCTGAGGCAGGAGGATTGCTAGTTTGAGGCTAGGCTGGGTGACTTAGTGAGACCCTGTCTCAAAATAAAACATATGAATAAAAAGGGCTGGGGATGTAGTGGAGTGGTAGAGTGCCCCTGGGTTCAATTCCCAGTACCCCAAATCAGTCAGTCCGTCAGTCAATCCTGAATTAGTGAATATTTCATTTTATGGTGTTTCTGTAACTGTCTACATGGACCAATCATTTTATAAAGCATTTGTTCTACAAATATTGAAATACTTTATAACATCGTCTAGCCTCTTCCTGCAGGCTCTCTCTGGCTGCTCCACACCGCCTACCTACACCCGTGGGTCTTCTGTGATTTTTTTTTTCTCTGTTCCACAGTTCCCTATACATGTCTGTATTTTTCACTCTTTTACAATTACTGGTTGGGTTTGCTTTGCTCATCTTGACTGTGAACATCTTGAAGGCAGAGGCTGTCTAAATTGTCTCTACATGACCAGGGCTTAGCAGTTTTAGCTTGGGTTTCCCCAGAAACAGGCCCTAAGTCAAGCATTCAAGTGTAAGTAAGTGTATCTGGGAGCTGTCTCCAGAGAGCACTAAGAGTGGGGCAGGAAGGAGAAATAGGAGGGAAAGCAGCTTATGAGGAGTATGCTATCAAGCAAGTTACCAAGTCCCTCTGGAGAACTCTGGGAGACCAGGTGGAACATGTCCCCGCATTGTCCCACAGAGGGTGAGAAAGCTGGTATTTATTTACCCACCAACTCCCTGGCTGGTACTCCCAGGAGCATGAACCTACCAGCATTTCTGGCTTACTCTCCTCACGGGTCAAGCCCCAGAAAAGCCCCCTGTGCTTCGGTAGGTAACGTCCAGAATATGGGCCAAGAGGATGGGGGGAGGGTCCAGTTGAGCATCCCAATGGCAGCTTGGGAGGCCTCAGTGGCTCAGTATAACAAAAAAAAGCCCAGCAGCACACGTCGTGAAGGAACACATTTAGTAGGGCTCTGTGGGCAGGCCTCACACTACTGCCCAGGCATGGAGCCTGCAATGGAGTGTTAGGTGAGGAGGCAGCCCCAGCCACTTGTGGGGAAGTTTGTTTCTGCAGCAGTCATGGACAGAATCTCTGTGAGGAGCACCGTGTTATTTTAACCACCCCTCTCCTTTGAACAGCTCACATGGAACCAAATCTCCTGCTAGTGGCGTGATTCCACCTGTGTTTTCTCTCCTGCAGGTGCTGAGGGCTCAATTACAGCACCGGCTAATAATTGTCACTTTCTGAAAGGATGTGAATCATAGCAGATGCTGCTTATGAACGATATTTTGTAGCAATGCATCCAACTCCTTTAACTTGCACATGATCCCGGAAGTCCTCTTCATTTGACCTTCCAAAAAGAGGACAACCAGCCTCCTCGAACCTCCCCCATATTCTTGGAAGTCCCTTCTGGTTGCCCTTTCTGTGTAAAAGTGAAAGTGATGATATTACTCTGGGACTTCCCCTGAATCAGAGCTTTGTGGCAAAACGTATATGAACAACCCCAGTCAGGGCCTAAACCAATAAAATTTTATGTAATATACCCTATATCTTCAAGAAATAAGACTCCAGGAAAATAACACAGTAACTGCAGTGTATCCAGTGTGTTCATTCCTGTGACTCCAGTATGGTGTATAGATGAGAGGACAGACTCTGCCAGGCTGCCCAGGTTCTGCACCTCCATTTCCTTATCTGTAAAGTGGGTACAGCAGCAGTTCCCATCTCTGAGGGCTGTGAGGAGGACAAGATGAGCTCATCTGTGTAGAGCTCTTGGAACAACGCCCAGCTCTTTAAATGGTTCCCAGCACAATAACAGAAACTGGGAACCAAAGAACAATTTGATTTTTTTGACAGATATTTTTGAGGACCAACTCTGTGCCAGTCAGTGGGCCAGGTGTGGTAAGACAACAGTGAACAAAATAAACCTGGTCCCAGTCCTGACAGGTTCCCTTATACCTGTGGAACACAGACTGCCATGATGGCTGAAGACGCCCTGCGGACCTAGCTGATGTCCCCGGAGGCTTCCTGGAACTGAGGGTTGTAGCCAGGCAAAGGGAGTTCCGGGTTCCAGGCAGGTGATTGGCATGTGCCGGTTCTGGAAGAGTGAGGTGCAGTGACAGAGACAGAGTGGACCGCTGTGGCTGTGGCGTGGAGGGCAAGGGGATGGGAGAGTCTGGAGGCAGGCATGAAGGGTGTCATAGCAGTTTTAAAGTGTTGCAATCTCTCTTGGGAACAGTGGGGTGCGGGGCAGGGAGGAAATATCTCATGTTCAATCTTTACTACCTTTTTGACACTTCTCTCATGTGGTCTTACGTGGCAGTCATTTACAGTACAAAGAACACACATACGTCTCCCCAATCACATGCTGAACTCCTTGGACGGAGAAACCATGGGTCATTTTTATTTTTTAATCTTCCCTAGCCACTGGCAGCCACCTTGGTAATCAGGCCCCAAGTAGCCATGTATTAGCTCTTCTGCATAGACCGAGTTCCAGTGCTATTTCCCACCACCTACCAGGGACCCCGACTCCTCCTCACCCTTGTCAGACCTCCACCCTTGAGGTTACAAGCCGTGAGGTACAAGCCCTGAGGTTACTGGGATACCTGCTCCTATACTCCCATCATGGTTCCCTGTGGCAATGCCGTTCTCACTCACCAGACCTTCTTTTCACCCCAAACCAATGGCTTTTTCTAGGCCGACTACTGCAACTTTTTTTACTCTCTAGAGCGGAATAGCAACTGGTTGGGAGTCACCCACATTTGAGCCTGAATCCCACCTCCTAGCTGTTAGGTCTTAAGGAAGTTACTTAATCCTTTTGGGCCCTATTTCTCTCATCTATAAAATGAGGCTGATAGAAACTACCTAGGAGATGTTGGTTGTGTGGATTAAATAAAGGTCAGAGAACTGAGATGCCCATTGACTGTTGGTACCCATGTCCCTGCCAGTAGAAAGGGCGTGCATATTTCCAAGTCCTGGGCTCTCTATAGCCTTATTTTCCTTTTGTGTAACTGATTCAGTCCTCAGAAATCTTGTGAAATAGTCAGTTGATTCAATGGCAGATAATTTCTTGGCACAAACCACTCCCTTTCCAAGATTCAACCTGCATGGGGGCTATTCGCATTCTAAGCTGCTGAAACAGTTTTCCAACTTACCTGTAGATAGTACTTCCAGCCCGAGGAGACAGATCAGCAGCCATCACTAATGGACAGCGAGCAACTCTAAAGTTGTTTTTCTCTAGAGCAACATGTGTCTAGCATCCAGAACAATTAGATCCTATTTGCCAGGCCAAATTTCCATCAAGACACTGATGAGTTCTGAACCCCTGGAGCTTTGCTCAAGTCGCTGATGGAAACAGCAGCCGCATCCAAGCTCTTTGATGGAATCATGACCTTCTAATTAGGATGAGTCCATTCATTAGCATGAGCCTGGGTGTGTGCATATGATAGAAAGAGAGTAAGGAACAAAGAAACAAATTAAAAAGTGCAAACTAAGAAAGGAAGAGAGAGATTAAAACCACTTCAAACTCAGGAATACAATTACAGTTCTTATTAACCACATAGTGAGGATTGGGACACCCACATTGATAACCAGGAGATATGAATGTGACACTGGCTGCAGGCGGCCACCTCAGGAAGAACTGTGAAGGGCACTGTGTCTGTCTTTCTGTCCCTTTTCTGATTGTCTCTCTTCTGTCTCTGTGTTCTCACTGCCTAGGCATGTAAGACTGAGAACAAGAAGGAAGGTACAAAGGAAAGGAAGAAAAGAGAAGAGGAGGGAAGAAAGAGAGAAAGATGAACAGTTCATGGATCATAATCTACAATGTGTGCCAGAGCTCTGCCAGATACTTTTCATCCATGAGTAGAACATTAGGAGTACATGCATTGGCAGCATTGGGTGGATTCTGAGTTAGTCAGCCTTCTGTCACTATGATGAAATACCCAAAATAAATAATCAATGTAAAGAGAAAAGGTTTATTTTGACTCACAATTCTAGTTCTAGTTCTAGCTCTGTTGCTTTGGGTGAGGCAGCGCATCCATGAGGGACCATGTGACAGAGTAAAACCACTTGCCTTATGGCCAAAAAGGAAAAAAGAGAGAGGAAAAAAAGGGGTTGGATTCCACAATTCACTTCAAGTACATGTCCCAGTGATCTATGGACTTCCTGCTTGGTTCCACTTCTTGAAGGTCCCACCATCTCCCAATAACACCTCCGTGGGGACCAAGCCTTGAACACAAGAGCCTTTGGGGGACATTCAAGATTCAAACCACAGCATTCTCTCTTTATGTAAAATAACATCAAAGTGGTTGGCAGCATGACATAGGATAATGTATATGAAGCCCTTATGCAAAAGAAAGCTCAATGGTCTCTTCAGCCTATTTCATTTTTCTCCATAAAATGATGGAGTCACTGGTGGTTGGGGCCATGGAGTGGACTGTGAGCTCCATGAGGCAGAGGACCATGCCCAGCGTGCTCACTGCTACACCAGGCACAAACACAGGTAGGCCCTGGAGGCTCCATCCGTGGTTGGGGAGAACATCAGATTCCACCTGTCGGGATTGAAGACGAGTGTCCTTTCCAGTGCCGTGTTGCCATCTCCAAATAACTGTTTCTGCGGGCAGGTGAAGAGGTTACAGGCACAGAGCAGAGGACCATACAGCCATGGTTTGAGCTCCAAGCTACGTACCTGCTTTGTGAGCCAACCATAGACATGTGCCGCTTAATGATGGGGACACGTTCTGAGAACCGTGTCACTGGATGATTCTGTTGTGCAAATATCATGAAGTGTACTCACACAAACCTAGAAAGTACAGGTCCGTCGCTTGGCATGGCCCCTGGATGCCATTAAGACAAGAGGGATGAGGCTGCTGCCAGCAAAACCTGGTATGCTGTTCTACAAGAAAGTTTCTCTTATACGTTCCTACTACTAGCACATTGTAAAACAATGATAAAAAGTATGGGACAGTGAATACACAGCCCAGTGACAGCGTCACGTATTAGCAAGCATGATGTGCTGTACCTGGTGGCAGGTGCAGGTTTGTTTACATCAGTGCCACCACAAACACCATAATGTACTATGCTGTCATTACTTGGTGATAAGAATTTTTCAGCTCCATTATTATCTTATGACACCATCATCATATATGCCACCCTGTGTTGGTCAAAACATTGTTATTTGGCGTATGACCGTATTTATATATTTCTGGTACTTGTCATGTTCTTCCCCCTTCCCAACATAATTTCTTAGTCTTTTTTTTTTTTTTTTTTTTTTGGTTACCAGAAATTTTGAACTTGGGGACACTCAACCACTGAGCCACATCCCCGGCCCTGTTTTATATTTTATTTAGAGACAGGGTCTCACTGAGTTGCTTAGTGCCTTGCTGTTGCTGAGGCTGGCTTTGAACTTGTGATCCTCTTGCCTCAGCCTCCGGAGCCGCTGGGATTACAGGTGTGCACTACCGTGCCCAGCTTCCCTTAGTCTTTTGATATTCCAAAGTATCTCAAAGAGAACTGAGGGAAAAGGATGATTTGGAGGCTGGAGCTTTCCAGAAGAATCCCATCCTTGGAGGGTGACAGAAAAGAAAGACCTTGGGGATAGAGTGAGAATGGTGTGGCTGGGTTTTGTTTTATTGAACCGGAACAGAAAGAACAAAAGCAAAAGAGAGACTTGGAGAAGGAGCTAGCAGTTATGAGACACTATCACACATTCACTGTGCCTGGTGTTTTATATGTGGTGTCTCATTTACTCCTCATGAAGGTTCTGTAAGGAAGAGTCCCATTTTACAGATAAGGAATCTGAGGATCAGAAAGGTTAGGCACCTTGACCTATTCAACCCATCCTGTGAAATGGCAAAATAAGACTCATTTCCAGGCTTTTTAGTTTGCCAAAAAGTTTCACCTTCTCTTGGCTGTCCAATAGGGGAGTGATTTATCTTTGGAAACAACACCCATGTCCACATTCTACTTTCTCTTCACTTGACCCCTTTTTATTTCTTCACACCTATCAGTGTAACGTGGAGTCTGCAGCTCCCTGGGCCCCGGAATTTTATTCCATGGTCAGGCTACAAACTTGTGACTCCCTTAAAAATAATGATTTGTGCTCAACATGAGTTCTTGTAGCAGAGACATAAATAAGCATATTCTTCCTATTTTAAAATATAATATTGATTCTGTCCCTTATAACATGAGAGAGGAGTAAGTGAGAAGTCAGAGTGGCGGCTTAAAAATTGAACCCTGTAAAGTTTACAGGCAATCTACAGTGAGGCTAAATCTAACAGCCATGAAACAAAAAAATAGCACAATCACTTTACAGGGCTTTTCCGGGCAACTCTGGAATTCAAGTGTTCAAGTTCAGCCCGTGTAATAAAAATGCGTTTATGATGGTTTTCCGATAGGAGCAGGAGATGGAGAAAAGAACACCCGTATTAGCGAGTGTCCTAAAACCAAAAGCCTCCTGAGGAGGGCTGACTGAGCACGCCAAGTTTGCTCTAAAGAGAAAGGCTATCAAACCACACGGGGAACAAACTCCCTCGTTAACCCAGGCATCCTGGAATCCTCATTCATGCATTCGTTCATGATCACAGCAAACTTTTATTGAGGACCTGTAACAATGGCAAGCAGCTTGTCAGCACGGTGCGGGGGGTGGGCAGAGCTGACTGCCGCAGGCTCCCTGGATCTTCTCCTCTGAGCGGGTGAGACAAATATGTGAACCATAATTATTGCACAAATGCACATTTGAGATATCTAACAGAAATACCAGTTGAACATTCATTGGGTGCTTAGGGCAATGCCATACTCAGTTCTAGCACATTCTTACTCTTCACAATGTCTCTATGAACAGGTGCTGTTATCAACACCACTTTATAGATGAGGGTAGACACAGTGAAGGACCTGCTCAAGGCGAGACAATGACCTATGTAGGAAGGGCTGTGAGAATACACTGGAGGAACTGACTAGCCCTGCCAAGGGCAGACCAGATGCATATAACCAGGATCCTAAGGAAGGAGGAGGAGTGTTCTGGATGGAGAAGTGGAACAGGGGAGCACATTCTAGACAGTGTGTGCCAGAGAAGGAAGGTGCTTGTGAGCCTGGCACACCTGGGGAACCAAGAGGAGCTTGATGCCTGAGAAGCACAGGACTCACCGTGTGTGGTGGTCCCAGGTGAGACGGCATAGATTGTGAGGGGCTTCGTGAGTCACCATAAGGAGTGTGGGCAATAAGGGGTCAAACATGGATTTTAAATAATGGACTGAGGATAATCTTGCAGTCAACTTTGGTGAGAGTATACTACCCAGGAGAAGATGTAAAGTAGGGAAAGGGGTTAGGAAGCTAATCTAGTAACCCAGATGAGAAGTGGGGTGGGGTCTGAAACTAGGCTAGTGACCAGGAAGATGACAGGAGAGGGATAAGGAAGATTTACAAACAATGCATTTACATGTCTGCAATTATATTTCTGCTTATATTTCTTCCTACTAGATAGGAAGCATTTCTACACCAACCCTTGGATTGGTAAAGACTAAAAAATATTCATAGCAAGGGCTGGGGTTGTGGCTCAGCAGTAGAGCGCTCACCTAGCACGTGTACGGCCCGGGTTTGATTCTCAGTACCACATAAAAATAAAGGCATTGTGTACAACTAAAACAAATAAATAAATATTTTTTAAAAAAACTTATAACATGACTTTACTGAGTAAATTTGGGCTCATCTATTCGTTTTCACCAAACGGTACATATTTTTATAAAAAAAATTTAGATTTTGGTGGACCTTTATTTTGTTCATTTATTTATATGTGGTGCTCAGAATCAAACCCAGTGCTTTACAACATGCTAGGCAAGCACTCTGCCACTGAGCCACAACCTCAGCCTCAACAATACACATTTTTAAAAGGCTTTATACAGTTCCTAGTACATATTTTACACTCAAAATTACACACACATACACAATAGCCAGGTGACCTGACAATCTGTGAGTCACTCTGAACTTCCAAGCAACAACCCAAATGGTTTAATTGAGCACGATTTTTCTAATGTGTAAGGTAACATCTTAATTTAATTGCACAGTGAGAGATAATTGTGTTCAGGTTTAAGGAAGATGAGAATAAGTCTTTCTCTGGCATAAACATCACACCTCACTGTCATCAAGTTGAATAAATTATCTCTGCCACCTTCTTTTGTCCACAGGGGTGCTGGGTAACAGAGAACCCAAGCTACCTGCCCATACCCACACAGCAAGATGATGTAGAAGAAGGAAAATATTTATTTACCATCATATTATCCTCTTTAATATTGCTTCTCCTTTCACTTTAAGAGAAAGTTGGGAAATTGTGGATAGAGAGGGAAAAAGCAAATTCTGCATAAAGGAAAACATTTTTTAAAAAATACAAATGCGGCCTAATTTAATTTCCCGTACATGTCCCCACCGGCTTTGGAAAAAAAGGTTAAAATGCAATTCTCCAAAACGAAGTTATTCGATAGAAGAATATTAACCTCTTCGCCCCTTGTACTTTGACTCGTTTTATCTCCTTTTCATTTTTGTTTGTGGGTCTATTCATTTTGGTGAGGCCAGGCACGTTGCTAGGTAACAGGCCCATGGCGGGCCAGCGCGTGAGTCTGGCTGGCTGGCCCGGGTGGCAGACTTCCCTAGCGCTAGCTGCCGGCAATGCAGTGTCTCACAAAAAGCATTTATCACCGAGCCGGCACAGTAATGGCCACTCAGTGGAGGGGAAATTGAGCTGACCCGAAGGCCAAAGCTGTTAGGGAGACTGCTGGGAAGGGTAAGAGGGTCACACACCCTTTTCCCACCCACTTAGTGGGCAGTAAGCGGTGGAACAGCCCAGCCACTGTTTCCACTAACATATCCCGAGGCTTTGCACCTGAAATAAATGTTTGCTTGACATTAACGATAAAAAAAAAAAAAAAAAAAAAAAAAAAAAGAGGCAAAAAATAAAATCGGTTTGCTCCAAGAACAATGAGCTCAACAATGAACAGGGTGACTTAAAGTTAGCCAAAGTCCCCTCAAGGCTTGATTTTGGTAGCTTTGCTGGAAGGGAGCTTTGCAGAGAAGGGGACTTTTAAATAATTAGTATACCCCGAAAGGGGTTCGAACATTTTTCTAGCTCCTTGAATTTGAAAGTGGAGAAATTGAAATGTGTGTCCTTTTTAATTGTTTTCCTTGCAAATGGTGCCAGTTTTATAAGTGTCAAATATTGGCATGGCCAAATGCATGTTATTTTGAAAGCATCTTTTCAAATTTCTGTTTAATTGCATAACATGTTCCTTCCATATTTACTTATGCTTAGCATGAGCTAAAATTTTAAATGCAAAATTTTTAAAAATGCACTTTGGAAATATTGAATAACAACACATATTTGAATGTGATGCTTTCTTATACAATGTTATAAATTTTTCTGGAAACCTTATTCCTACTTCTTTGCCTTTTTTTCAGAATTATTTTACATTAATAAATACAAAATAAAGCAAAATGTCATGACAAAAATAAGAAATACATGAATAATGCATACAAGAATGAAAATTATTATTAGTATGAAGGTTACACACAAAAATATTTTGTATTAACAGTGTGGAAATCTTGGCAAGATTCAATTGTGGAAGACAACAGAAATTTCTTTCCTACACCATTTATTTTTGCAGTCAACTATAGATCATGTCATTCTATGTTAGAACTTGAAAAATTGTATTCAAAGTTCTATAAGGGGGCTTAAATGTCCTTGCATTTAAAAAATAAATACTTGTTCATTTCATTTTCAGTTAACTTCAGCATTAAACATTATTCAGTTCCAATATATTTTACTTGTTATAAACTCCTTCTTCTTCTCCTTCTCCTTCTCCTTCTCCTTCTCCTTCTCCTTCTCCTTCTCCTTCTTCTTCTTCTCTTCTTCTTCTTCTTTTGATGAGGGACATGTTACTTCCTACCAGAAATCTTTGCTCCAGATCTTCTTAGCTGTGTGGTTTAGGCCAGATGGTTTCCCTCTCTGAGCACATCAGTCTCCCACTAGTGAAGGGAAAGTGATACCCATTGCAGTTACTTTCGTGAGTGATCATGAGGCTCAGACCAGGTGTTAGGTGTGAAATGCCACATGGACGTAAGACAATTACATTTTGTGAAAATAGAAGTGTTGGGAGAAACCGGAAGCATGAATGGTAGGTTTTCAACAGCACTCCATGTTTTCTCATTTTTTGACAGAATTAGGCTTCTAGCCCCTGTAAGGTGCCAGGCACCAGCCCAGTAGGGCCAGCATGTTTATTTTGACCACTTCACCTTGTTTTTGGATAGGCAGGAGGAATTGCTTTTCTTCAGAACAGGAGCAGAGTGAAGGAGCACAAGAAGAGCCCTATTCTCCGTGCCAGCTCCACAGCTTTCAAACAACAATATTTAACCAACAAAAGAAGAGACCAAGTCAATCTCAGTTTTAGTGATTCCCCTGAAAGTCATCAAATAAAAATGTGAACTTTAAAATTGATCAGGATTAATTTCACTGACACTGTATCATAACATATATCTCTTTAGAGACTCATTTGTTGAGCTGCAGATGCAAAGAAAGTAAGGAAAGAAATAAATCAGAATACAATAAGGCAATTAGACTTTTGCCATTGATAGAATACTAAAAATGTCTGATTTATCAAAGCATTAACAAACACAAGTAAACACAAGACTTATATTTTCTTACAGAATACCTAGAGAGGAAGATTAAAATAATAACCAAGACCATGTGTATCAATAAATTTAATTTATAAATATTGCTCCATTGCCAAAAGATGCTATTTCATTTGCTAATTTGGAGAGTGCCACATCCAGGGATGATTTATCAATGCCTGTGCTGCTCAGATATGCACCACTGTTCTCATCTCCGTGGACAAGCTCCCGCCCAGAAGGGAGAGTCCTAGTGGGTGTGAAGCACAGCTCAAGAAGTAAAGTTACTTAATCTTCACCTGCAATCATGATCTTTGGTTTGAAATTAAATAAATGTATGTATAGTACATTTTCTTCATGGGACCTCAATCCTAGTATGGAGACCATAAGAAAAACAGTTACCTGTGCCCTAAGAGCTTACATGTATTATCTCATTTAATCCTGACAACAGCCCTAGAAAGTAGGTATTTGTTATCATCCCAATTTACAGATAAGAAAGATGAGTCTGACAGAGGCATGGCAACTTGCTTTTAATAAATGTCAGAGTCAGGCTGGGTGCGGTGGCACATACCTGTAATCCCAGTGGCTTGGGAGGCTGGGGCAGGAGGATGGGGAGTTCAAAGCCAGCCTCAGCAAAAGTGAGGCACTAAGCAACTTAGTGAGATCCTGTCTCCAAATAAAATACAAAATAGGGCTAGGGATGTGGCTCAGTGGTCAAGTGCCCTTGAATTCAATCCCTGGTACCCCCCGACCCAATGTCAGAGTCAGGATGTGAACCCAGGCCTGTCCAATTCCAAAATGTAAGCTCATAATCACACCCATAAAATATCTTCAAAGCATGCTTGAAATCCTTAGACATCAAATTTCTTTTAAGACAAACTGATGTTCATTACAGGCACTGTGTCCTTTAACACAGGCTAATATGTAAAAAGTTAAATTTTGGTGGTGAAGAATCGCAGGAGCCATCAAATTGAAACCTTTGATTCTCAGATGAGGAGGCTGAGCTGCACTGACACAGGATCAACCTCAGGACCCATTCAAGGTGGGCACGTGACAAGGATATTGTTCCACCAAGTCAGTCTTATACACTTGCCTCCAGTAGGTAGTGCACTTAAAAGATCATACAACACACATTTCTATCTACACGTCAGCTGCAAGGTGAGGTAGAGCTGTATTAGCATTGGGAAGCCCACCTGTTCATTCTGCCTGCGCCTTTCATTCATTTCACTTGCTGGGCATTGGGATGCAGAGATGGAGGACTCCTGGTCCAGCTTTGAAGGTAATCAAAATCACGGGAATTCTTGTGCATTTTAAGTGATTTATTTGAAATCTAATTTTGAAGACCTACAGAAAGACTGGGGTTAATCTAAATTATACATACACTACAACAGAGGCTCATTTGGATATAGCAATACTGGCCCCATGAACGAAAAATGACTATGTCTGAGCCATTTTCCTCTCAGAGGTGGAGATGGGAGCAAAGAGTCCAAAATGATCCCTTCCAAGAAGTTGGTCTACTCAGGAAAATATTGAATTGCCTTGAGATTCTGTCCCCCAAAGGCCAATTAAGCAGGATCTTTATAAACTTTTTGTAACCACACCAGGCATCAGAAAAATACGGGATCGGGCTGGGGTTGTGGCTCAGCGGTAGAACACTCGCCTAGCATGTGCGCGGCCCGGGTTCGATCCTCAGCACCACATAAACATAAATTGATTGCATTGTGTACAACTAAAAGGAAATAAATAAATATTTTTTTAAAAAAGAAAGAAAAATATGGGATCAATTATATAGATATAAAAAGGAATCCAAAGAGTAGAAAGTAAAATAATCCAACAACTCTGTGAAGAGATGGAAAGAGAACTTGTTATTCTATGAATGCCAACATGTATAAACTCTGCCAGTTCAATCTTGGGGTGAGCAAATCTAGAAAATATGGGGCAATGTATAATGCACACATGGGAAAGAGGGGGAGGAGCATAAGATCATCACACTCACTTGACAACGTGGATCTGCCAAGATGGAATAAAGTCAGAAGCACAATCCCAGGCCAATTTTGATAACAGGGCTACGCATTTGTAATTTCAATATTGCCTTGAACACGTCAACAAAAATATTTTATAAAATCCACATAATGAGACCTACTGTCATGATAGCCATTTATAAGAACCTACCAGCATCTGGTGTAAGACGTGGACTGTTCAGAACTGTTCAGGGAAGTGTCTCTAATATCAAGCATTTCACTCCACACGGTGTAAAATGCCCAAAATCTGTCATTAGCATGATCGGTTGCTCATCACAAATGCCCTCAAATTTTCAAATTACTTCTCTGCCATATCTGATCTGTCATGGAAAGTCAAAAGAAGAAAAAACAAAGATTGGAAATATTGTGATATTTTGAAAGTGGCTGTTACTTTGGGCTTTTACTTTCTGTATTATAAATTCCTCAGGATGGAGATTTTCTTCTTCATTTGGCACATTTATCAGCTGTGAGCCTCTACATGACCATGTATAAATTAGCAATAAGGAAATCTCAAGCACGGGGGATAGAAATTGACATAATAGTAAGAAGAAATTCAATAAAATATTTGTGAAATGAATGAAATGCAGAATAATTCTTATTTTCTTCAGTCACTTTCCAAATGATACCAGGAAAATACATTTACAAAAAATTAAGGTATCATTTTATAATTCATTTTGTGTGTATGCTGGGGATTGAATTCAGGGCTTCATACATGCTAAGCACGTTGGCGCTTTACCACTGAGCTATACCTTCAATTCTTTTTATAGTTTTTTTTTTACAGTATAATTTTTAAAATATAAACTTTGAGCTGTGCTGAAGAAAGTTCTCTGTTTCTGTTTTGTGCCTTACCAAGTCTACTTTAAAACATAATAACCTTGTTACAATAACATGATTATTATTATTTTGAAGGTGTTTGCCACATTTTTTTCAGTAGGACATCATTTTCTTTATGCTACTTAAGTTTATTTCCCCCACAAACTCGAATTTAAAACATTATTAGAAAAACATTATTGTAGTTTCCTACGCCTTCTTAAAAGACCAACAATAGATTCTAGTTACCTTTATATATCTTCACTGTGGACATGGAGTATAGACTTAAGGAACTAATTCTTGTAATTCTAATAGAGAAGTGATCATCAAAGTTTGTTGTACTTTGCTATGGCAACCCTTGATCAACGGTTTAATTCCACAGACAATTTCTTGACTGTGTGTCATGGTAAATTTAAAAATGAATAAAACACAACATTGTAAAAAACTAAAATGGAAATGATAACATATATGAAAAGAACAAGTAAGACAATGGTATACCAAGGGATGGGAGGGGACAGGGGAAACGGGCCACCCCAGGTATAAGCATCATCTATTACAGAATTTAAAAATCAGACCACACCCAGGTCTACTTATTAATTCCAAATGATGCACCAATAATGCTAAATGATGATGGTACTGAATTGAGTCAAAATCCTTGTCCTTCCCAGAACTTCAGAATGTGACCTTATTTGGAAATAGTCTCATTGCAGATGTAGTTAGTTAAGGAGGCAGCATCCTGAAATAGGGAAGACCCTTAATCCTATGACTGATGTCCTTATTCTCTTGATGGTGTGTGATATTCCCAAGTGAAAAAGAGGGAAAGAGATAGCGGGTAGGCCCAGAAGAGAGAGAGTGCTACGTGTTGCAGAGGCAGAGCCTGGGACGATGAATCTGCAAGCCAAGGAATGTTCAGGATTGCTGGGGACCTCCTGCAGCTGGAGAATCCAGGGCCTCCAGAAGGAGCCCCCCGAGAACACCTTGATCCAGGCTTCTCACCTCCACAGCCAATAGCAGTGAATTTCTAGCACCGTAAGCCACTCAGTTTGCTGTGCTTCGTGATGGCAGGAAATGAATAAAATAACCTTCACAACACCCCACCTTCTTCTACCAACCGATAATAAATAACGAGACAATTATTAAACTAAAGATTGTATGTTATAGCTACTAGGCTATTCACCTGGAAGTAGAACGACGTGAGGATGTGTGTCGTGAAGTGTGGAGGTGCCGTCACGGAGATGTGCGCAGGTGTCCATGGACCACAGTGAAGGTGGGGACTCGGGCAGCTTTCCCAGCAGTGTAGAGGGCATGTTCAGGGAAGGGCAGATGGGTCCAATCTGATTGGAACAGATCACTCTGTAAAGAAGAAAAGAGTGGCCGGGCGCGGTGGCACACTCCTGTAATCCCAGCACTTGGGAGGCCGAGGCAGGAGGATCACGAGTTCAAAGCCAGCCTCAGCAATGACGAGGCACTTAGCAACTCAGTGAGACCCTGTCTCTAATAAAGTACAAAAAAGGGCTGGGGATGTGGCCCAGTGGTCGAGTGCCCCTGTGTTCAATGCCTGGTACAAAGAAGAAGAAGAAGAAGAAGAAGAAGAAGAAGAAGGAGGAGGAGGAGGAGGAGGAGGAGGAGGAGGAGGAGGAGGAGGAGGAGAAGGAGAAGGAGAAAAAAAGAGAGAAAAGCAAAGCTCTACTCCTTGGAGGCCTTTTAAAAATGGGCCTTCATATGGTGCTTAGATCCCCACTGGCCAAAGTAGGATCATCAGACCAGTAGACTGGACGCCTGTTAGAAATGCAGAAACTGCTCTGGAAAATGTTGCTATTGTCCCTTACCAGTTGAAGCAGGGTCCTGGGACCACCAGCAGCATCTCCTGAAGGCTCAGTAGAAACAGCCCCACTCTAGACCTACTGGACCAGAATCTGATTCCAACAGGACGCCCAGACGCCTCGCTGGTCGGCTGAGGTTGGGGAGCGCTGTCCCAGGGGATGCTATGCTGCTGTTGAGCCAAGGTGAGGAAGTAAGAGGGTGAGAAGATGGCTGGGAAGTGAACGGGGAGGAGGTGACTTGCCAGGGCATCCGGAGGCAGCGTGTGAGCAAAGTCATCGAGGGATAAAGCAGCCACAAGACGGCGGCAGCATTTATTGAGCCAGGCACTGAGTGACATGCTTTATATGCACTCATCTTTTTAAAAAAAAAAAAAAATCACCTTCTGGAATTTGTTTTGCAACTGTGATGAAAAATATGGAAAACATGTCCATGATATTAAATCAAACTAAACCTAGATTCTGAATAAAAACTCTGAAATGTAATGTTCGTAGAAAGCAAAAGGAGCTTGTTTTATGGTCAATGTATAATTTCACCATATTAAATTTTAAGTTTTTTTTTATTTTTAATTACCACATAATTATCGTACATGTATATGGGGTTCAGTGTGATAATTCAGTACATGTATATAATATAAATGATCAAATCAGGGTGATTAGCATTTCCACTTCCTTAAACACCAGTCATTTCTTGTGTTCTGAGCCTATGATCTTTTCTCTGTAATACACACTGAGTTGTTTCAGTCTGTAGTCAGCCTACTGTAGTGGTAGAGCTGAGGAACACTAGAACTCATTCTGCCTATCAGGTTGTATTTTGGTACCATTACCCAGCCTCCCTCTATCTGCCCCTCTCCTCTTCCTCACCCCTGGTGACCACCATTCTACTCCCTGCTTCTAAGTTCTGTTGTTTTAGCTTCCGCATGCGATTAAGAACATGCTGCACTTGTCTTTCTGTGCCTGGATTATCCCGTTAACATAATGCCCTCCATTTCATCCATATTGCTACAATGGCAGGATTTCACTCCTTTTTATGGTTGAGTAATATTCCTGTGGGGAGGGTGGAATGTCTTATTATTTACTCATCTGACACTTCCATTGATTTCATCCTTGGCTATGGTAGTAGTGCTGGGATATCATGGGATGCAGTTATCTTTTGAGCTCCATAATCATCCTGTGTTTTTATCATGACAGACACAAGGAGCAGCAAGGTGGATAACTAACTCTAGATCTCGCATCTAGAGAATATTAGAGTGAAGGAAGTGAAACCGGGATTCTTTGGCATCCTTCAATGCTCCAAGCCATTGTGTCATTGCTGAGCAAACCTCTTCCACCTGGAATACCCTCTTTATCTGTTAAAATCTCATTCAGTCTTCCAGACCCAACTCAAAAGTCTCTTCTGTGACCTCACTCCCAGTTTCCCCCATAATTCATTGCATGTTCTTTGTGTCTACCTGACACCTGTTATGTCACGCTGATGGCATTTGTTATGGTCTGGCTTATTCGATGCCCTCTTTTCTTCACCCTGTGATGCTTTGAGATTGGAGGTTTATCTCAGTGTTCCCAATGCTTAGGGTAGTGCTGAAAACCTCGACTATTAAAGATGTATGTGGATGTCAACTGGCTGCATCCTTACTCACATCCTTACCTTCTAGATGCAGTGTTCTCGTCCATGTAATGGAAATAATGAGACCTACTCAGAAGGTTCAGGTGAAGAGGAAGAGATGAGATATGTAAAAACACCAAGGACAGGGCGAGGCCCAGACAAGAACACGATAGACATCTTTTAAAGGAGTGGAAGAAGTGACTAAGGTGACCTAGTGTGAAAGCACAGTATCAGTAAACACTACCACTTTCTGAGTAATTGCCAGGCACTTTTTGGGTAGATTGCATATATATCCCTTCATCATTCTTTACATACCACCTGCTAGGATCATTATCATCATTTTCATTTAATAGGGAATTAAGCTGAGGTCTATACAGATTAAGAAGTTTGCCTAAGGTCCAGGGGAGAGCCAGATTGGGACTGTGATCCAAGTGAGTCCAAAACCTAACCTTCCAGGAAAAAAAAAATGAACCAAAGGGTACAACACTAAGTACCTCCCTCTGGGTGTAGCAGCCCATGCGAATTTCACCTCTTTATACTCACAAGCTCCGGACACAGCCATTTTATCAAATTGGCACCAAAACCTTTAAAAATCTGAGCACTTTTGAAATTACATTCCTTACTACTAGAAAAATACAGCTGTCAGCAGTCACATGAGATTCGGCTGCTCTTGGTGAAACACAAGCTGTGTTAACGGGTGGTATGTTAAAGCTGTTTGTTGCCGTACAGCGCTGTGTGTGTTGCTAACACCGTCAGGAGCAAGCTTCCCACGTTTGGTGAAATGCTCACAGACCGGCAAGCTGACAGGAATAAAAGCTACATCCAAAGCATGAGTGATATTCTTTTGATGTCGGCTACATAGAGTCCTCGGTGTGGTGTAGTCACTAGATTATTTTTTTCTAGGACATGAGACTATAAAATAGAAAAATGCTTTTCCTTATTGTAGGCTGTTCCTGATTCTCAGTTATCGGGGAAATGAATTTAAGATGTTTAAAAAATCAAATTATTTATCTTAGTGTTCCCCGAAGTTTGCAAACTGCTGAGCAATGTGAGCCTTTGCCCTGCATTCTCCTCATCGGGTCTATCTGGGTAAATTAATTACAAGACAATCCTCAGGAATTAAGTGTATTTTAAGTTCAGAGGCATCTGCTTAGAGACTTCTAACACCGCTAAATAGTCCCTTTGGAAATGCACTCGTTAGTATGAGTGGTATAATTTTCATTTCCGCTGGCACTGTGGCATATGACTTCTTCAGTTTCAGCTACCCTCTGATTGACCTGTCAAGGGCATAAAGCACTCTGAAGACGTTCCAGCACCATGGGTGCCTCTCCAGTAGGTCTAAGGGACCAGATTGATCTGCTCCACGGAAAGGAATAATTTAGAAGATGATTTTCCCTGGTTTTAGGGTGATACAGTCTCTGTATAAACACACACACACACACACACACACACACAGCGTGAACTTATAATAAGCTTGTTAGGCAAGAGAACACAACAAATAAACATTTTCTTTTTTTTTTTTTAAATATTCATTTATTCACTTTAGTTGTACACAATGCAATGCATTTATGTTTACATGGTGCTGAGGATCGAACCCGGGCTGCGCATGTATCTGAGGGCATGAACTAGGGGGAAAAAATCTATGGTGTGATTAAGCCGTTATGTAAAATGGAAATGCATTTTTAAGTTAAATGTCAATAAGATGTTGTCAGGGGATGGGGAGGGTATTGGAATACAGAGACCTGGAAATTACACTTTTGGATTTTTTTTTTTTTTCCTCCCCTCTAAAATGAGAATGTGGTGTGTTCTATCACCTGATTTTCCTGAAGCCGCTGTGTTCTGGTTTGGCAGAATTATGAAACAGGGTGATTTTGAGAGAGCTGCTCTTTACCAGGCTCAAGCAGAAGCACAGCATGGGCAGTTATGAACAGGGCACAGAGCCTTTGCATCCTCCTGAAGGGTGCACGGAGCCACTCCCCAACCCCCAACCCACCAACAGGACTAATTTGGAAAAGAAAGAGGTAGCCAAAGGAAACACGAGTCCTTTGAATAAAATAGAGGCCAACACTCGTTTTAAAATCATTGGAATTTTCAAATGCACATGAAGTTGGCATCTGGTTACCCCCATGCTATAGTTTGGGTCTAGAGTGTCCCCCAAAGTCATATGTGTCAAAGGCTTGGTCCTCAACTTGGTGCTATTGGAAGATGATGGAACCATTAAGAGGTGGGCTTAGTGGAAAGAAGTCAGGTGACTGGAACATGCCCTTGAAAGGAATATTGGGAAAGCAGCCTCTTTCTCTCTCTTGCCTCCTCCAACTGCCATTAGGTGAACAGGCCTCCTCTGCTCCCATCATGACATATTGTGCCACTGTGGGTCCAAAGCAACAGGGCCAAGCAACCCCGTACTGAAACCTCAGAATCCATGAGCCAAAATAAACCTTTCCTCTTTTTAAAGTTTATTATCTCAGGTATTTTGTCATAATAATGGAAAGCCACTAACACACTCCAAACACATAGCTGACCTTGCAGAATCTCACCAAATCTATCATTTCTGACAATGATAGTAAAGGGACATTTACAGAGTGCTTTATTATGTTTTATAAAACAGGTTAGTATATCTGTCATATTATTTGGCCCTCATAACAACTCCATGATGAAGGCTACATATGAGAACTATTAAGAACATAGCTTTGGAGTCCAGTCAATTAGATTAAAATGCTAGACCCTCCCTGTACTAACTGGATCACCTTGGAAAATTAATTA
Organism: Tamias sibiricus; assembly: GCA_025594165.1. Classification (NCBI taxonomy): domain Eukaryota; kingdom Metazoa; phylum Chordata; class Mammalia; order Rodentia; family Sciuridae; genus Tamias; species Tamias sibiricus. The sequence goes on from CM046658.1 coordinate 55,795,880, forward strand.
TCCTACCTAAAGCTGTACTATGAATAAATGAGATCACATACGGAAAACATTTTCCCAGTGCTTGGCCCTTGGCATGCTTATAATAGCTGTTGTTGTTTTTATCTCCTATACTCTGTTGTCTGCTTCAGTGATTTCAATAACTTGCTCTTTTCCAATCCAGAAATATACTTCTCAAAATGAGGGCTGAAGACTGTTTCTAAACCTGCTTAAGCAAACATCAGTATTCATTGAAAGAATGAGTGGGGAAAAACTCCAGCTCAGGATCAATCAGGAAAAGAATAATGCTTTGGGAAAGAGTCATTCAGCAAACATTCACATCGGAATTCATAGACCAGGTCATTTAACCTTCATAGCAACCTTTTAAGGTAAGTACCATTTACCTTTACAGATTACAAAGCTAATTAGTCCAAAATTTTAGTCGCCTTGTATAAATATGCACAGCTACTATGTGACAAAACCTGAGATTGAAACCAGAGCTTTGGATTCTAGGTCCAGTGCTCACTCTGTGCGCCTCTGCCTTGTGATGCATTGTGTAACGCGATTTCTTTCTAAACCTAATTTACTTAGCTATGCAGCATGACTCTTTGTTGTATACAGCAGTGGCATATCTGATAACACCATATGAATGTTAACAGAATTAATAAGCTTTTATCTACAATCTGGCCCAGATCATGCCTTGCAATGGGAAAATTAAAAATTAAAAAAATAAAGGAAGCAAAGCCTCCTCCTGACCACCTCCTTTCATGTTCTCATTCTTTAGTTCTAGACACTTCTTTGTTGGTTTAATTTCCATTGCTGTGATGAAATGCCTGAGAAAAAAACTAAAGAAGATAAAATATTTATTTTGGCTCATGGTTTCAGAGGTTTCAGTCCACAGTCACGTGGCTCTGTTGCTCCTGGGCCTGTGATGTCAGCATGTCACGGCAGCGAGTACTTGGTAGAGCAAGGCTCCTCCCCTCATGGCAGCTGGCAGCAAAGAGAGCAAGAAAAGAAGGGGTTGGGGACAAAATATAGCCTCCAAAGGCACACCAGGGACCTACTTCCCGCAACTAGGCCCCCTTCCACCACCACCTCCCAATGGCCCATTCAGCTATGAACCCATCAATGGATTAATCCAATGCTGAGGTTGTGATCCAACCACCTCCCAAAAGTCCTACCTCTGAATACCCTGCATGGGGACCAGGCCTTAAACAACATGAGCTTCTGGGGATATTTCAGATCCAAATGATAATAACTTCTCATATGCTGTTTACTGATTTAAAGGGAAAGGAGGAAAGAGGACTTGACGAGAAAAAAGGTTAGAAAAGGATATATGTTACACACACTCGAAACTGAAAACAGGTAATTAAAGCCTTCAAGAAGAGAATGGAGAGCCGGGCTTGGTGGCGCACACCTGTAATCCCAGCACTTGGGAGGCTGAGGCAGGAGGATCGCGAGTTCAAAGCCAGCCTCAGCAATGGCAAGGCACTTAGCAACTCAGGGAGACCCTGTCTCTAATAAAGTACAAAAAAAGGGCTGGGAATGTGGTCCAGTGGTCAAGTGCCCCCGAGTTCAATCCCCGGTACCAAAAAAAAAAAAAGAGAATGGAGCCACTGCTCTCCAACTCCAGCTCTGTCCTCTCATAAGACCTTCCCATGTGATGGACAAAGAGGGCTGCTGCACACCCAGGTGAGCAAATGACTGGGAGGCAATGGAGAAGACGACTGCACATTAATTCACTCTGTGATTCTATCAATTTAGAGCATCTTTTATATGTCTGCGTATAGCAAATAATAAAAAAAAAAAAAAAAAGTTTGCCAAACAAACCTAATCATTCCCATTGCACTGAACGAGATAAACCAATTTACACCCTGAGGAACCTATAGTCTAGCTCAAGTAACAAATATTAAAAAGTAATTACACGAATAATTATTTACTTTCAATTGTAATAAATTCTTTAAAAAAGAAGTCCAAACCATCATTGTTGGTGGGACTGCAAATTAGCACAACCACATTGGAAAACAGTACGGAGGTTCCTCAAGAGACAGGAATGGAACCAGCAGGTGACCCAGCTATCCCACTTCTTGGGATTTACCTAAAAGAGCTAAAATCAATATACTATAGAGACACCTGCATACCAGTGTTTATAGCAGCACAATCCACAATAGCCAAGTTATGGAACCAGTCCAGGTGCCCATCAATAGATAAATGGATAAAGAAAATGTGGTATATATACACAATGGTGTTCTACTCAGCCATAAAAAAGAAAGAAATTTAGTTATTTGCTGGCAAATGGGTGGAACTGGAGAACATCATGCTAAATGAAACAAGCCAGACTCAGAAAGTCAAGGATTAAATGTTTTCTCTCATATGTGGAAGCTAGAGAGAAAAAATAAATAAAAATAAAAAATAAAAAGGGGGATCTTACGAAAACAGAAGGGAAATCAGTAGAGCAGAAGTGGAGGACCAAAGTCAGGAGGAGGAGTGGAAGGAAAGGGGAACTGGGGAATGAAGTTGACCAAATGATGCTAGGTGTACATATGATTATACCACAATGCATTCCATTTTTATTTATAACTATAATGCATCAATTAAAAACAAACAAACAAACAAATAAATAGAAGGAAAATCCATAGAGTAAAGAAAGGGGATGGGGAGGAAGGGGGGGAAGAGTTGAGTACAGGGGATTGATATAGAGAAAACTGTGTTATATGCATTTATGAAATGTCAAAGTGAACTCCACTATTAGGTACAACTATAATGCACTAAATTTTTTAACTTAAAAAATTAAAACAAATCCCAGCACTTTGGGAGGCTGAGGTAGGAGGATCGCGAGTTCAAAGCCAGCCTCAGCAATGGCGAGGCACTTAGCAACTCAGTGAGACCCTGTCTCCAAATAAAATACAAAAAAGGGCTGGGGATATGGCCCAGTGGGGGAGTGCCCCTGAGTTCAATCCCTGGTACCACACACACAAAAAAAAATAAAAATAAAACAAATAACTAAGTAAGTGGAGTAAGTAATTAAACTAACCAGGAAAACAAAAAAAGAATATGATGAGAACAAATTATAAAGGGCATAACCTTTGGGCGTAAAGGAAGACTTCATGAGAAGGTGACGTTTAGAGAAGGAATGGGAACTTGATTTAAGCGGAGAGGAGGGACCAGGATTCCAGGCAAGGAACACAGACTCTTTATCAGGGCCTGTGAGCCCAGTGCTGTGCTCCTGCCTTCCTCATGACCTCACAACCTCATGACCCTACCAGAGTCCCTGTGTCACTCTTCTCCAGTCCCACTACTCATTCTCTTCGCTAAACATGTTGCACTTGTATCTAACTCATGAAACATTTGCATTTGCTCTTCCCTCTGTGGGGACTGCTCTCAGTCCAGCTCTCCACATAACTGGTCCCCTCCTCTGGGTCCAGGTCATCACACTGTTCCTAGAAGCCTACCCCACCCTAGACAGGATGCAGCTCCATTCACCCCCACAGTCCCCATCACGGTTCACCAGGTCCTTCACAGTACTTACCAGTGCCTGATGGTTTGCTTACTTTGGGGTCTATTTTTCTACCTAGAAAGTAAGTTTCATGTGAATCAGAATCTTGTGGGCCTGACCCAAAGTCATCACCCAGTAACAATGGAATAAATGAATAAATATTCGCATTATGAAGTCTCTATGTGGTCAAGGGATGTGTGCATCTTCTGGGAACAGAAAAGCCAGGGTGGTTAGAACACAGGTGAATATTGTATGTAATGTTTGTTGTTTTCAAAAGTATATGGTTATATGTACAATATTGACAGTTGGCCCCCTGTCTCTGTGGGGGCTCTGAATCTACAGATTCAACTGATTGAAGGTCAAAGATATTTGGGGAAAAAATTGCATCTCTAATAAACATGTAGATCTTTTTCTTGTCATTATTCTCTAAACAATATAGTATAAAGATTATTTATGTAACATTTACATGGTATTAGGTATTATAAGTAATCTAGATATGATTTAAAGTATATGGGAGGATGCACCTAGATTATATACAAGTACTCCGCCATCCCAGCCTAAGGGAGCTCACCCTTTTCTTTACAATCTGGCTCTGGGACAAGGCAGGGGGAAAATATCCCTTTAGTGTACACAGTACACACTAAAGACTCATAAATAGGGATAAACCAAGCTCATCAAATAGGAATGTATGTTTTTTTCTGAGTCTGGGGGCAGGAAGGTATCATTTCCCAGCATTACCAGATTTTTTTCCAACCTTGCTCCAGCCATTCACACCAGAAAGTGAAGTGAGTGCTGGTGGGAAGGCGGGCCACTGAATCCTTAGGAGTACAACGTGTGGAAGGGGCGCTCCATTGGCATGAGCCCTTCCCCCAGAGCTTCCAGAGCTCCCTCACACATTGGCTTTGAAGTAGGTGGTTTGAAAACAGAGCCTCCCAAGGAAATTTTACCATCAAGTATCACCCTGGGTCCCTATGCCAGCTCTCCTGCTGGGCCCTCCAAAGCAAACCAAAGCACTCAGAAGGAACTGGCAGATGGTTCTCAGCCTTGAATATTCTATTCAAGCAAAAGTACTTCATGTCTCTAAGATGGCTGCCCAGGATGGGTTATGAATTAATTTTGGAGAGCAGAGACTCACTAAGAGTCTATACAATTCCAGTAAGGAGTTTACAATGCTCTGTTCAAGATTCAGAGTCCTAGGGGGAGAGAGGCTGATTGTTCCAATCTAGGCCGTGGCCTTTCCTTTGGCAACTTTATTGACATCCCTTTCAGCACTGTACCCAATGGGGGACAGGTTATATACAAAATAGACATGGGGGTGTCTCACAATAGGGAATGTCATGAGGCTGAAACCCAAAAAATGTGCACTACAGTGAATGAAGAAGGGGAGCAAGAAACTAAGATTTCTTGAGCACTTGTATATACCATACACATAGCATGGGAATTACCTTATATGTACACATTTGTCGTTTCATCCTCAGCCATTCTGCAACACAGGCACTTTATCCCCATTTTACAGATGTGGAAATTAAAGTTAGAGAGGTTAAGTGCTGAGCCCCGGCACTACCCAATGATAAGCATGGAAGAGAACATCTGAACTCAGATTTATCTGATATCTTCACCTTAACTATGTCCCAAGCTTAAGTAACAATTATTCATGGGTTATTGTGAGTCCTCTGATTGGGGCTCTAGAAGGCAAAAAAAAGGCAATGCTTTATTTACTGACTCCACTGATGAAATAAATGGAGGGACAGGACTAAGAACAGGAAGAAGGGAGTTCACAGCTGGCTTTGCACCTCATGATCACGTGACCCCAGTATCTGAGATGTGGGTTCCTCAGCTAGCGCTGTCTGATGGCTACCTCTCAGGACATGGCAAAAGCACAGGCTTTGGCATCTCTACCATTTCTTAACCTATCTGTGTTAGTCAGTTTTCCATTAGCAGATCAAATAAATACTCACACAATCAACTTACAAAGAGAAAAGGTTTATTTTGGCTCACAGTTTTGGAGGATACATTCCATTAACAGGCAGACATGTTGCCTTTAGGTCTCTGGGGGAGGGGCAACGCATCCTGTGGGGAGCACAGGGCAGAGCCAAACCACTCTCCTCACGGCCAGAAAGCAAAACAGGTCAAGCGAGAGACTGAGGTACCATAATCCCACTCAGGGTGTGCTCCCAGTGACCTAACACCTACTACCACCAGGCCCAGGTTTCACCACCTCCCAATAGCTCCAAGTGGGGGGCTGAGCCTTTAAACACAGGGGCCTTTGGGGGACGTTTCAGATCCAAACTGTCTACTTTCTAAGCCTCATTTTTTCCATACAAGAGAAACAATATACATATATATAAGTTATATATAATCTTTTGTATATACATTTATATATAATACACATATACACATATTATACATATACATACATATTACATATAGTATGTATATCTATATATGAATATATGTGAATGATAGGATTATTATAAGAATTAAATGAGATTACATAGATAGATCTTGAGCACAAATCACGTTTAATAAATATTATTCCCTTTTCATGCCACATAATTCTCTCATGAGAATGAGGAAATTTTAATGTATGTGAAAATGTTTTAAAAGTTGTGACATCCTACACAACTATTATTAAGTATAACCAAAAACTGTTAATAACGTCCAAGTTAGAAAGGGACATTTTTAAACAAAAACATAATTTATCAATGGCCTGAAAAGTGATGGGCTGGATATTTATTTGAAAAAACATTATATTTGGTAGAAACAAATATGGGGTGTGACAGAGGGCAGCTAGCTGTTCACTAAGCCCATCTCCTCACAGCTAATCAAAAATTTCCAGCCTCTCCTGCACTGAAGTGTGGCCATCTGACTGAGTCCAGTGAACGAATGTGCAGTAAGAATCTTCTGGAAACCACATATTCATGTTGCAGAGCCGCAAGGTGGAAGGAGCCTGGGTCTCTAAATTCCTGCTTGGAAAAGCTGACCGCTGAGCATGGACATACATTTTGGCTTTACATCAGCCAAAAAAAAAAAAAAAAAAAATATATATATATATATATATATATATATATATATATATATAATGTTTAATTATATATATTTGTGTGTGATGTTAAATGTGTCTATACACACACACACACACACACACACACACACAATTTGTAACTTTGTAGCCAACATTGTGTGAACTCAGGGTTTCTCAGTCCTGGAGTTACTGACAATTTAGTCCAGATACTTTGACACTTTGTTGTAGGAGCTGTCCTGTGGTCCTAGTATTAAGCAGAAATCTCTGACCTCTACCCACCAGATGTCAGTAGCATCCTCTCTCTCCATGGCAACCCAAAATGTCTCCAGATATTGCCAGTATCCCCTGGGGCCAAATTGTCCATGATTGAGAATCACTGCCTTAACTATACTTGGGAAATAATTTACTTAAAAAAAATTAAAATCTCTGCAAGATTGAGGTAGAAGGAATGACTTTGCCCCAAAGTAGTAGTGAAACAACTTAGAATCCTAGCCTAGCACAAGGAATTTGTGTCCAGGAGCAAATTTGTTGAATGAATTATAAGTATTAAAATTTCTAAACAAAATAACTTTCTCCCCTGCTGGTGCTCTTCAGCTGAATTAGAGAGATCATGCCAAAGGCAGGGACTGTCACCTCTGAAATCTTTCACCACTGCAAAACTATTTCTTGAGGTGGTTTGTGCCTGGGTTTAGCAATGGCCCTGGAAGAGAAGTGTCCTGGTCTTTCACCAGAGCTATATTCTCCTGCTTGTCCTCAGTGTATAGGAATATAACGATCTGAGAGTGTAGATGGTTTAACATAAAAATCCTCCCACTGCACAGCTTTCAGAAATCATTTTGGTGGAGTAAAATCCAAGTGGCAATATATGAGCACTTTCTCTTAAACATTTTATTCATCATTCTAAAAAAACTCATAATGCAAAAATTTTCAACTTATAAAATGTCCACAAGATAAAAATTTTTCATTTTCTTTCTTCTTTTTCTTCATCTCTTTTGAAAGATTTCCTTTCTATACCACAATGCTAAAAACATATTAGAGAATCCACAAAGATCTGCTGATCCAGTTTAATCTTGGCGTGTTTCTAAAAATCAAAAGGATGTGCTAATCTTTTTGAGTAGACATTTCCTTCTTAATCTAAATAAGTACAACACATTCACATAAAAATATAAAAACATAAAACAGCAAAATTTATGAAGGAATAGTGACTTGTTCTCCCTTTTCCTTGGTTTTCAGAGCAAACATCTATCAACTCAGACCTGACAGTAATGTACACCTACTGAAAACTGCAAAAGCAGAACAAGTCCAGCTTATAAGGAAAAGGATCATGCTTTGGATGAAAACTTGAAGTTTTTTGTGAATTTCAAATTTTCTTTATTTTTTATTCCTTTTAAAATAACCTCACATTTATAGATGCTATTCATAATGATTTTTTAAATTTCATATATTTTAAACACTTTTTTGAAAGTGTATAATGAATTCAGGAATTGGATAGGAGGCAGGTTAAGTGTGGAATTTTGGAATCTGTCAAAATGTGAATATGGTAACTTTATTTAAAAAATCACATAAAACAATTAAAAATCAGGTTATCTACAAATCTTACATATATATACATGTTGCATCTCTATACTGTCAATAACTTAATTTATTACTTCATTCCTAATAGCACAGGAACTGGCTCTGCTTAATTTGCATTGCTCAAGGGAAAACACACCAAACTAAGAGGGGCAGGCACTTTTTTGTATGTAGTTAAGTCTAAAGAGAATAACTAGTTAAGCTCCTGGGAAATCAAAGTCCCATCACTAACTACGATTTACGAGCAAACACCCCCAAACTTCCCACACAAATATTGCCTACAACCTCACAGTATATAAATGGAGCTGCTCTTGAGTCCCCTTAGTTATCATTACATTATATTATGGTTTTAGTTAGGCGATTCTGTGCATACACTGGAAATATATACGTACAGTAAATCTCTTTGTATAGATGCATTAATATTCAGCATGTATATGATAGCTAGCAATAGCACGACATCATTCATTTTCAAATCTGTATTCATTCTTGTAATGCATTTGCATCAAAGAACAGAAAGCCCATGAGTAATCCTTCAAGGAAAAGTTAGCAGAGGCTGAGTTTACTGCGTGAATGGAAGGAAGGAACATCTCGAAGAACTCAAATTACCTCTTTGTTGTGTTCACTGGAATCTGGAGAAAAAAATGTGTGCCAGCTGGTCAGGCTGCACATTCTGTGGTAGCCCTGATGGCAGCGATATATCCAGAGCTCGCTGCCTAGCAAGAGTTTTTCCAGCTGGAATTTGGGGATCGACTAAAAAAGTTCTTCCCCTAAAAGATGGATTAAATTGATCATTTTTTCCTAGACATAGTGCACTTCAGGCTCATTTTGCTTTGTAATTAAGAAGAAAGCCAGAAACATCATTTACACATTAAGAATTTAATAGATATATTTTTCTAGCTTTATGCATTAGCACAGGACAGCCCATTAATGAAATAAGTCTTCCTTCAGGGTCAATTTAGATGGCTGTAATCTTCTGCAAATATATTGCAAATGAGGATCATTTAATGATCTTAAAACTAACTGCCAGGAGAGGATTGTTATAACTCTCCAGACAACAAAAAGAGACTTGGCATGGTGAGCAGTATTCTTTCTTTAATTTAACTAATGTTTAATTTCTGGTCTCTACATTTTTAAAAATTTGCAAATATTATCTTCTGTTTAAGTTAGTCTCTGGCTTGCTGACCTGGGAGGTTAATTCTGATTATGGAAAGCTTAGGGCAGCATTGAATGATCAATAAAAGGAAGAGAGTGTTGAACTGATAAAATACATCCTTCCCCTCACATCGCCTTTATGATTGTCAGCCTCTGCAACACTCCCCTTAGTCTGGCCCAGCTCCTCCCCAGCTGCAGAACTTTCTGCCTGACTCCACTAGCCCTTATGTATTGATATCTACCGTCATAACAACACTTAGCATGTGTGCAGCATTCAAGCATTTTAAAAATCTCCTCACACGTGTGATCTTATTTGTCCCTGAAAACAACATTAGATGGCAGGTGTGCAGCATGTCACTTTCCCTTTTATAACAACAAAGGAATCTGAGGTTCAAAGGGACGAAATGCTGAGCCCATACTTGCATTGCACCTCCCCTACCCCTAGCTAGAGTGAGAGCTAAAACTCAGGGCTTCTGACTCTTGATCCAGTCTCCATCCATGTCAACCTTGTAACCCTTCACCTTTGGGAAAGTAAACTGCAGAGGCCTGAAGGGAAGATTTGGTACAAAGCATGCCTGCTTTCAGAGAACGCACAGTCTGGTTGGAGAAAACAGATTTCCCCCTAAAAACATAGCAGACGGTATATATACGTGATAACAGTCAAAGCAACAGAATACATAGTAAGTGTTAAGCTCATGGAACAGCTGGGGTGTTGCTCAGTGGTAGAAAACATGCCATGTACGAGGCCCTGTGCTCAATCCTCAGCTTCTTAAAATAAAGTTCATGGAAAGAAGAAATATAATGGGATCTCTAAGTCAGGGAAATTTTCCTGGAAAAGGAAAACTTGAAAGAAGAGCAATAACATGGAAGAAATGAAAACTGTCAGGCAAGAGGCAAAGTGTAAGAACATAGGACTGAGCTGGGGGTGCAGCTCAGTGGTAGAGCTCTTACCTAGCATGTGTGAGGCCCTGGGTGTGATTCTCAGCACCACATAAAAATGAACAAATAAATAAATAAATAAAAGTATTTTTTAAAATAAACAAAAAATATAGGACTTTGAAGGCAGAGGGGCCTGGGTTCAAGTCCTGGCTCCGCCATGAACTGCGTGGGTCTGATCAAGTTACTTGATTTCTCTAAGCCTCAGTTCCTTACCTGTAAAGTGGGAATAATTAATAGCACCTACCTCCCTGAGTTGTTATTAATGACATGTGGGGTAATGTATGTCAAGGGCTTAGTTTGGTGGCTACACAGAATCAGTGTTCATTACTGACACAACTTGAGCAAAGGAACAGAGATGAGATGTAAGAAAGGCTGCCAGAAAATGATAATTAGACTAGTCAGGTTTGAGCAAACTTTTGTGGAAAAGAGTAATGAGAAAATCCTGGGAAATTTTCAGATTAGATTGTGGGGACCCTTGAGTGCCAACAACAGGTTTTGCCTAGGGGCTTTCTGTTTCTATTTGCAATTCAGAATCCTTTCTGGAAGGGCCGGAATGTAGTTCAGTGGTAAAGCATGCTTACCTCACATGTGCAAGGCTGTGTGTTCAATTCCCAGCACTGAAAAAAAAAATCTTTTCTGAAAACAATATCTTACTTCTTGATATGTGAAATAGATACAAGCACACTAGCTAGTGTGGAGAATCTAGAGCCCATCTGCTCTGCACCCCTCACTATCCACAGCACCCCTTTGAAGGAAACTGTCTCCAGGTGAGGGGAAGCTGTGAAGTTTTCTGCTCAGGCAAGTGATATGAAGAACACGGTCTGGCAGCAGCAAGCAGAATGTGAGGACAGAGACAGGAGCAACTGCCTTGTACCCTGTTGTGGCAGTCAGGTGATATGGGTTTGGAATGGAACAGAGCTGTGGCAGTGAGAACAGAGAGTGACAAGCACCAAAGACATTACCAAGACACCTGGAGAGTTCTTTGTGAGTCCTCTGGAGAGGGAAGAATGAGGAGGAAAGGATCAAAGATGGTTCATGGGCTATGGTCCCAGCAGTCACCGGTGGATTAGTGTCACTCTTCAATTACCAAGGAAATCATGTTAATTCTAATAGGTAGTAATGATGGCTAAGGCCAGTTATGATCTCACAAAATTCTGAGTAGTTTAGAGTAACAATACCTAAGTTTATTGTTTGGGATGATAATGGATATTAATCAGTAGGGGATGGAGTGGGAAATGAGGTTCCTGATCAGAAAGTTCAGAAGACATTGAGCTGGAAATAGTGAAACGGGTGTCCTTGCACAGACTTCTGATTGTTTAACCTGCTGTGGTACACTGTGAACTTTTTTTTTTTCTTTTGGTACCAGGGATTGAACTCAGGGGTATTCAACCATTGAGCCAGATCCCCAGCCCTTTTTTTTTTTTTTTTTTTTTTTTTTGTATTTTATTTAGAGACAGGGTCTCACTGAGTTGCTTAGCGCCTCGCTGCTGCTGAGGCTGGCTTTGAACCTGCAATCCTCCTCTCTCAGCCTCTTGAGCCACTGGGATTACAGGAGTGTGCCACTATGCCTGAACACTGTGAACGTTTAAGAGAAAGATGAAATAAGCAGCTTCCCTCAAATTTATTTAACCAAGAACCTCCCCGCTTAAGAAATACTTCTATTGGATTAGTGTATCTTGGAACTCATTTTCACATATGCTGCTCTGTGGAAGTCTACAAAGAACCCTTGATCAAAGATTTATTCTAATGATCACTCATTGGAAATGCGCCACGTGTCAGGGACAAGGCTTCTGCCCTCAAAGAACTCAGGGTTTGGCGGGGCTGGCTCACCTATAACCCACACTATACACTCACAGCATTTACAAAATTAAGGAAATGTTTTCATAACAGCAAGTAATTCATGTGGCTATAAATAAGAATGCCAAGGGGGTTTTGAGAAAGATAGGTGATAAGGCTGGAAAAGTAGGTAATGTCATTATTATCATTATTATTAGCTATCATCTATTGAATGCATGCTATATGTTAAGAATCGTGCTAAGTATCTTACATGCATTACCACATCAATAAATGTTAACTATAGTTCCTTACGGTAGGTACTATCATCATCCACATTTTTTTTTTTTTTTTTTTTTTTTTTTTGGTACCAGGGATTGAACTCAGCAGCACTTGACCACCCCAGCCCTTTTTTGTATTTTATTAGAGACAGGGTCTCACTGAGTTGCTAAGTGCCTTGCCATTGCTGAGGCTGGCTTTGAACTCGCGATCCTCCTGCCTCAGCCTCCCAAGTGCTGGGATTACAGGCGTGTGCCACTGCTCCCGGCTTATCATCCACATTTTACAGGTGCAAAAACAGAGGCTTTGAGAGGTTATTGAAATTACTCAAGGTCTCGCCATCCTAAGGAGTTTGGCCTCTCCATGGAAGCCTCGAGGAGCCACAAAGATTCTATATCTCTTCCTCTCCTTTTACAAATCTCTGAACACACTTTGAGTCAGACCCATACACAAAACAGAAGGAAATGACACTTGCTAAACTAGCAAACCACATCTGCCTTACAGGGATGCTCATGAGTCACAACCTTCAAACTGCCTAGGGATTTTCAAATGAAAGGCCCTTATGTGTCTGCAAGGGACTATCCTGCTGGGTTACCTTCTTCAATAACTGTCTCTGAGCGTGGCAGTGCTGCCCCATGAAAATTTTGCTTTATTTTACCTTCTTCAGACAACCCACAGCTCTACAGTCTGCCTGTCGTGTGGGTTGACTGAGACCTAACTTTCAAAGTCATGCATTCTATGGTAAGTGTATTTTAAACCATGCAGTATCACATTAAAAAGAAATGGCAGTCATTCTGCCCTGGAAACTGTTCCCTAGCATGACATAACTTTAATTCACTGGCTCCTTGTAATCAAGATCTAATAAACAGCACCTTTAAATAAGTCCTACACACAGCCTGCATTGTTACAATCAATTGAACTACTTAAAAAAGAAAACCTCTGAGGCTATCCGGAGGCGTTCTGTGCTTCCCTCTGTTTTATGGCACAACCTTAGACACAATGTGTAAAAAGGTCAAGACAGCATGCCGGCTTCAGCCTTAAACAGCAGAACACTAATTAGTTTTAGAGACAATGGGCTTCTGTTACTGTGTTCTAATATTTTGATGCTTAGTTTTGTTTGAAACTTCAACCAGGGGACACAAAAGCTCCTCTCTCTCTCCCCCAGTTTTGCCTGTCCTGATTTTTCCACCCCATCATGTTTTTGAACTAAGCACGCATACTTTCTCTTTCTGTATTTTCATTGAAAGTTTGTTCCAAAACTTAATTTCAAAATAGTTCATTGAAAGGGAGAAACTAAAAGGCGATGTAAAGAGGAACCCAAAACTTCTTTATCAGTTTCAAGCATGTTTTCAAATCCCAAGCGTTAATTTGCATTAAAACACACCATCAATGGATTTTTAATATATATGCAAGCCTACTATGTTGTAAATTATTGAACGTGGGCTTCTGGATGTTAAAACTGTTTTTAAAAATGGATTTAAATGTTCCTGAAGTCTATTATAAATAAATCGGAGAAATAATGTAGTTTTTTAAAAACCAAATGGTTGCTTTTTTTTTTTTTTCATTATATCTATAGTAGGTTTATTTCAATCTATATTCTTACTCCTTTCCTTTACATAGGCAAATTTCTGGAACTTTCGCCAGGAAAAGCAATTGAAATAAAAAAAAAAAAACACATAATTTGATACATTATTAACAAGTTGATACTTTCTTCAAAATACTGATTACTATGAATAATTATGGTACGGTATAATATAGTGTAACGTTCTATAAAATGAAAGAAACTGAATAAATTTTCCTCTGCTAACTTAGGAATTACGAGTTCCCCATACAAGTCATATTTGCATCACGTTTTGGTAGTGCTCACTGCTTCTTAAAAATCAGTTCGAGAGCCGGGCGCGGTGGCGCACGCCTGTAATCCCAGCACTTTGGGAGGCTGAGGCAGGAGGATCACGAGTTCAAAGCCAGCCTCAGCAATGGCGAGGCACTTAGTAACTCAGTGAGACCCTGTCTCTAAATAAAATACAAAAAAGGGCTGGGGATGTGACCCAGTGGTCGAGTGCCCCTGAGTTCAATCCCCAGTACAAAAAAAAAAAAAAAAAAAAAAAATCAGTTTGAGGTCAGAAGTTTACATTGGTCACCCACTTTTCACGAGGTCCTGGGCTGGTGCTTTCCTGCATCTTTGGGGCTGGCGCGGCAGGGCTCAGGGGCTGGGCTGGGCGGCTCCGGGGCAGAGCACTTCCGAGCTGGGCCAGGCCCTGGTGTCCTTCCGCAGCAGCAGCACCACCACAATGAAACAAACCAAAACGAAAAACTTCTGTTGTTGGTCTCCCATGGGATTAAAAGCAATCAAATCTGTAAGTGGGGAAAAAAAAAAATCCATACTCTTCTTGATCCCCTGCGCTGACGTAGCTATGGTGTACAGAAGCTGAACTTTCATTAAAAGAAAATAGAGTCCCTGGCCCTTCATCCTGTAAAGATGGCGTCTTAACACCGTAATCAATACCGCCGTTAGGTTAGCTCTGCGGCTGCGCAGACCAAGACCCTCCAGTGTGGAGGGACGTGGGAGCACCCCTCCAAGCCATTCCTCCTGAGTGCCCGCTTCACGACTGATTCTCGCGGCCTCCCTGGTGACAGTTGAATTGTTATTAGGCCAGACCTGAACAAACAAATCCAGCTCTAGAGCCAATTCTTTGTGATCAAAGTGGGATGCAAGTGGGTGTGCTGTAGACTGCTGACCATGTGCCAGGCACCGTACTAAGCACCGAAGGGCACTCCCTTATTTAATCCTGTTAGGGAGTCATTGTCTCTAATCTTTATTTTGAGAGGAGAAGCCTGAGACTCAGAAAAGTTAAATCACTGACTTAAGATCACACAGTTCATTAAGTGGAGAAGCTGAGACTCTCAATCAAATCTGTCCAATCTCAGATTTTAACCTCTTAACCACGATATCATGTTGTCTAGCGAAAGCAATAATCTAATTCTGCTTTCATTTTTATTCTGAACCGTTTCTGATCATTTCTAAGAATTTCCCTCACAATGACTATTATTTAGAATAAAATGATATTTTCTGGCTCATATACTTTCAACACCCAACAGAAGTGACACTCAAATCTTTAGGCATCTTCACTTCAAGGACTAGGAAAAAGCACACAAGGCAGGGAGTCGGAAAAGCTGTGTAATTTGAACAAGTTACTTAACCTCTCTGAGCCTTACTTTCTCATCTGTAAAATGGAGGTGATACTAGGTATCTTCCAGGATCGTTGGTAGTTTTAGAGCTAATAATTTATCAGACACTTAAGTCCATGCCAGACTCTGTGTAAGAACTTGACTGAATCATTTCTACAACATTTGTCAATTAAATGTTTTTTTTAAAAAAAAAACTATCTTGTTTCATTTAATCCTCCCAATAATCCTCTGGATTTACTTTTCCTGACACATAGTCATCCATTCATTCAAAAATTTTTTGCATCTGCTCAGTATTAAGAATGTAGCATTCTTCCTGAGAGGCACAACTGCATCCCCCTCAACTGGCAATCCTGGATAAGGATGATGATAGGACTTTAGGGCTTCTGCTGTTCTTAGGTTTTGATGGGGTGGAGGGTTTCTCTCCTTGGCTTGGCAGCCTTTAAAATGTGTGGTAGGGAGTCAGACTGTGTTGTGAAAGTAACTTGCCCAAGTTGGACGATTGCCTGAGGCCTTTCTCATGCAACCAGTGATGCCTGCTGAGAAGTCTTCTCTGCCAGGGAGGCAAGGGTGGATGCCTGCTGTCCTCACACCCAGCCCATGCCCAGGATTCGCTCATAGTGGGCTCTGCCTAAAGTCCCTGGCTCCTCCTTAATTTTCCAGTTCTACTCATTGTAATTCATTAGTTCATTCAACACATATTTATGGGCCTACTGTCTATTAGGATTTGGCATACCTTCATTAGTTCCTTTAACACATTTATTGAGTGCCTACTGTCTACTAGGATCTGTTCTGGGAGCCATCCACCACCAGGTTTCAAACAGATCTCTGGTGACTGGGTGTCCCATCAGAAACCACCTCTCCAGTGAACCACACAGAGACCTCCGGTTTCTGGATCCCAGCAACCTGGTTAGGTGGGCACATAGACTGTCACGCCACTTTTGGCTAAATTTAGAGCTGGAGGCTTTCCATGTTTCTGCTCTTCCCTGTAAGAAGTCACCCTAATTTCATCAGCTTGACAGTTCGACCTGTTGTTTTTTTGGCCCCATTTCATCATCACCTGCTGCTAGTGCCTTGGCTGTGTTTCCCTGTGCCTCTGCTGCGCTCCCCTGTCCCCCTGCCGTGCTCCATCTGACTATAAGTGTGGACAGGAAGGGGACGTGCTGAAGTGTCTTCACTTGGCTCTGAAGGCCTGGACTTGTTTCTGGAAAAATCTAGACCACCAACTTAAAAAAAAAAAAAAAAAAGGCACATATAAACTGTATTTTAATAGCAAGTAAATTATTTTTCAAGAATGTAGCTACTAGAGCACCACAATACCCAATACGTCTTGGCTCCTAACTCAATATTTTTAATTACTTGCCTTTATTGGTCAGACAAAATGTAGAGTCAAGTTTCAAGTAATACCTTTTATTGGACTAATGGTAGGATATTGACAGATAAGCTTTGGGGATACAGAAAACTCCCCTCAAGGTCAGGAAGGGATTGACTCTGAGGAAAGGATTTCTGTAGGCAGAGAAGCCTCTCTGTCAATATGGTACAGATTGTCCGATAAACAGTATTACTCAAAACACGATCAGGGGTTTTGCTTTGACATTAAAAAAAAAAAAAAATGAGTCTTGTGAGCTAAAGACGTCATTATATAGGACGGAGCTTATGTAAGCCAGTCAAGTGCTTTTTCTAAACTTCTGTTTTATTAGCTTAGAAATGAGGATAAGAGCCAGATACAGAGGCCCGTTCCTGTAATCCCAGCAACATGGGAGGCTGAGGCAGGAGGATCGCAAGTTTGAGGCTAGCCTTGGCAATTTAGCAAGACCCTCAGCAACTTAGTTGAGACCCCCATCTCAAAAAAAAAAAAAAAAAAAAAAAAAAAGAAAGAAAGAAAGAAAGAAAAAGCTGGAGGTGTAACTCCCCTAGAGAAGAAAATCTATCCTGTCAACTTCATAGGGTTATTGTTTATCATTAGTTAATGCTGGTGAAAACATTTTTATCATTGGAAAGTGTGGTATAATTATTATTGATCACCAGTATGTCTGAATTGTTAACGATAATAAGTCTAAGTTGACACATAACAAAAAAAGTGCTAGCACTAAAAATTACCATGGTGGGAGTCCTTTTGGAGTTTGTTTCAACGCCAATGATTTATATTGCTAGTTCAAGTCAGCATGATCCTCCTATGTCCCTACTGTGGGCCAGGCACTGCGGTGACATCGTTCTCCACCAGTGTCGTCATTCAGAGGCAGAGGCTGCTGACAAATAAAACAGGACGCTGTGCACAGGGAAGGGCAGCCCTTGTCCCCACCATGGTGACACGGCTCCTCCTTCGTACCCTATAGGCCTTCCTTCAAGCTGTTGGGGTGAGCCATTCCATCAACAGAACCCTAATAATCTGAAAAAGAGCAAATCGATGCTGCTCGGAGCCTCTCATCAGTTCCCAACAAAAGCTCTGTGTTCTGTTCCAGAAAGAACCGTGGGATTCTGAAGAGGCTCTTCTTTCATTCTGGAACACTCAGAACAACAATTCCCTTGACTTCCTTTGTAATCAAATCCAAATAAATAAACCAGTACTTCCAAGGAGCTCCAGGAGTCTAGCCTTGCTTATGCAAACTGATATAAACACCTCATCCTTGAAAAAAAGCATCCTCAGTTACACAAAAGATCAACCTTTTAAATAGCAGCCACTCGGAGCACTTTAGTGCATTTGCTTCAATCTTAATTTTCTCCAAAGTAATAGAGGTTATGGTTTTGCTAAAAGATATTTTTATTTTTTCCGGCCTTTTAAAATTTTATTTTGAGACTAATGCTGATTTTTTTTTTGGGGGGGGGGGGGGGGTTTAAAGGGATTTGAACTCAAGGACACTCGACCACGGAGCCACATCTCCAGCCATATTTTGTATTTTATTTAGAGACAGGGTCTCAATGAGTTGCTTAGCACTTCGCCATTGCTGAGGCTGGCTTTGAGCTTGCCATACTCCTGCCTCAGCCTCCTGAGTTCCTGGGATTACCGAGGTGCACCACCATGCCAGACTCCAAAGCTGCTATTTTTAAAACAACTCATTAGTCAAGAGCATTCAAACTAGTAACTACTTCTTTACTGCACTTCTATAAGAGGCACTAAGTTGCAGGAGTGAGTTTTCTAAGGAACTTCACAATGCTTTTTGGAGATTTTTGAGAGTTCTATTTGAAGCCCATGTCTATAGGGAACCATCTGAACTGAATTAACTGAGATGTCAATGGAACAAAAGGTTTCATGGATCCTTTTTGCTGAAGGAATCCACAGACTCAAATATATTGATGTCTTAGTAAACTAACCCAAATTTGGCTAATTTTGCTCATTTCTTCAATAATCTATCCAACAGTTCTTTCCTGGATACCTGTTAGTCTGCTAGAGCCACACACAGAGGGACAGCAGTGGAGACAGAGCTGGGAAGGGCGAGAGAAAAGGCTCCCCAGAAAAGATGAGGCTGGAGCAGAGTGAGGAAATGCAAGAGACAGCTGGAGAACCAGGGAGCTAGTGGAGAGGGAAATCCAGAAGGAAGAGCATATACCAAGACCCTGGCGAAAGAAAGCAAACCTCATGGTGTCTACTGTAGGATGCCCACTAACTTCCTCCATAAGCTGGCCTCAGCCTCCCAGGCACAACAGCACCCATGAAACTCACGGGCTGCTGCACTGTCGAGTCTCTGCTTAGCGTCCTCAATGATGCCTCAGGTAATCTGGGTGCCTGAGCAAAGCCCTTCCCTGGGTGGAGGAGGGACGGCCCACACACATCACAGAGATGTAATCCCAAAACACTTGACCTCTGGGAAACCCAGTCCTGAATAATAGCCCTTCAGCCTTAGTATCACAATCAATCCAAAATTTGCCCTCAGTGAGGAGCCATGTCCTTCCTATACAGAGGAGAACTGGGCTTCCTTTGTCATTTCTAATGTCACCGCAGGCTGTTGTTGTCCAAGGAATTTCCATTCCCAGACAGCAAGTGCATTCAAATGAAGACGGAAATGAAGGTAGGTGAAGGCAAAACTGGGAGCAGACACCAAACTTGAAATATCAAGAAATCAATAACTGTACGCACAAAACTCAATAGCACTATTTTATATTCAGGCCATTTATCCCCTCAGGCTACTGTTTTGTTCAAGATGTCTTTTCAAAAGGTAGTGACAACGAGGAGCAACTGGGTGCAGTGGTGGCACTGGGATTGGTTTGTCCCAGGCAAAGACAATGTGTGCCAAAGGGATTTTTGTGAGAGTCATGCACCTCTGAAACTAGGGGTTTTTTTTATTATTATCATTTTTAAAAATCCAAATGCAATGTTTTAAAGACACAGCATTAAAGATAATGATATCTCTAGCCAGGTGGACACATTGTGACCCATAAACCTGGTATTACCCTTTCCATTCTCAAAATTCACTATCATTTCAGACCGCATGTAATTGGCCAGATTTAAGTAAATCAATATTAGTTTCAAGATGCACTGTTTTCCAGTCATCCATCCAATGACTCAGATTTCTCAAGTGGTTTCAGACAGATGTGTAATTTGACAAACTATTTTTATTTTATTAAACTAGTAGGTTTACTTTTCGTGTGTGGTTTCTGCTTTTCAGAAGAAAACCTGTAAGACTATGACCCATGAAAAACCACAGCGCTGAATAATAATCGTCAAGAATTAAAAAAACGTTTCAGGGCTGAATAAACTCTCCTTTATGAGACATGCCACAGGGCTACTTTTTGCACATGAGAGAAATGCGTTGGGATGATGCGTGCTTCTTCCCCACCACATGTTCTGCGCCCCATTCCCACCCCGTAGGATAGGCCCTCCCCAAGCACATAAAGCAAGTCTTCCTCATGACCTCCTCTGGGATCTCTTCTATTAGCTGCAGAGAGAAATTTTCCACTACTGTTGTCGTTAATTATTTATTCATTCCAAAAATACTTGCTGAACACCTGCTGTGTGTCAGGCATTGTGATAGATGCTAGACTCACGAAGGTGGGAAGGATGGACTGGCTCCGGCCAGGACAGCGTTTATAGTCCAGTACTTGGAGATACAGAGAAGGAAAGGATGGTTCCGTGATAGTAGCGGGGTGTAGAGGACTGTGTGGGGCCTTATGGGAATGGACAGAGCGCACCAGGTACGCTAAGTAGGGGCACTAATCCAATCTGAAGGGTAAAGAAACTTTCCTGGGCTGGGCGACGTGGCGCACGCCTGTAATCCCAGCGGCTCAGGAGGCTGAGGCAGGAGGATCACAAGTTCAAAGCCAGCCTCAGCAACTTAGCAAGGCCCTAAGCATCTTTGTGAGACCCTGTCTCTAAATAAAATATAAAATGGGCTGGGATATGACTCAGTGGTTGAATGCCCCTGAGTTCAATCCCACTACAAAAAAAAAAAAAAAAAAAAATCTTGGGAGATAGGCTGTTGTATTTGAGTGCTGAGCCAAGGGAAGAGTAGAGACGTGGGTGCAAAGACCAAAAACAAACAAACAAACAAATTTTTAAAAAACAGTTTCAGAGGCTGTGTGGTTAATTTTATGTGTCAACTTGGTTGGGCTAAGGGATGCCCAGAGAGCTGGTAAAATATTATTTGATTGTGTTTGTGAGGGCATTTCCAGAAGAACAGATTACCATTTGGATCAGTAGGCAGCACCAAGAAGATCTACTGTCACCATTGTGGACAGGCATCATCCAATCTCTTAAGGTCCCAGTAAAGCAAAATGCAGAAGAACAAATTCAGTCTCTCTTCTTAAGCTGGAACATTCAGCTTCTCCTGCCCTCAGTCATCAGCACCCCTGGTTCTTGGGCCTGCAGAGTGGGACCAGGACTTACACCATTGGCCTCCTGGCTTTGGAGCCCTTAGGTTTGTTCAACTAGAGCTACACCAGTTCTCCTGGGTCTCCAGCTTGCAGATGGCGAGACTTGACCTTCCTGATCACAGGAGCCTATTCCTCATTACAAATCTGTCTACCTTTCTCTCTCTCTCCCTATCTCCTAATTGTTTTCTGATTCTAGAGAATTCTGACAATAACCTAAAATCTAAAAAAATGACTGAAAATAAGCAAACTGACCTTCAGCTACTTATTTAGAACTAGTCTGGGAAAAGCCAGTCTAAACATACACCATGTGGAACAGTAGGAAACAAAAAGAAATGCAAAAACTGGGTTCAAGTCCAAGGATCTAATTCCTATAAGCTACGTGAGGCAAGATAAATCACTTAAACTCTCTGGGGTGTTGTTGCTTTTTTCTTGATGTGAAAGTAAAATAGCAACCTACCTCTTCTGCCCTTCCTATAGAGTTGTTAGGCTCAAATGAATTAGTAGACGTGAAAAAACTTTTTAAACTATAAAGCATTACCAAAATGTTAGTTATTGTTATTAAAACAAAAGTAGAAGTGGGCTAGCAGACTTAATAGGATTTAGATACAAGAAAAAAAGAGAGTATGAATATAAAGTGAAAGATAGTTCCCTTTCTTGCTAGGGTAATGGCCAAAATTAATTTCTCAAAGCCTGGGAAATTTGCCAGAAATATAAGAAGGAGGTGCAAATTCTTATTTTTTTTTAAAAAAAGGGAAGAAATGTAAAACGTGATTAAAAAAAAAAAAGCAGTGCTTAGAGAGAGGGAAGATCTGCTCCCTATTTAAGATGTCAGAGAGGGAAAGCAACATGTAAAATATACTATCAAGAAAGTTCTTAGGAGTGCTAATGACCATATAGAATTTTCAGCAGCTAAAACATTTAACTGAGTGCATAGATTTAAAAAAGGAAATGTAAGCCCACTGGTGTGAAAATGAGGGTAAAAAGTCAAGCCGAGGTGAAATGGCTGTACAAAACTCAGATGATAAAAATTACATTAAGTAGAGCAGAGAGACGGAGAGAAAAAAAAAAAAAAAATCTGCAACCACACAGATACCCACTAGGAGCAACGAGCAGGCTGGGCCTCTTTGCCCGCCCTCTTGCACTCCAAGCTGGAGAGACAGGGCCCCAACCTGTCCCCGGGGGGCTCTGAGGGCACCTGCAGATCACTTAGGGCATTTTTGAAGCAAACAGAATGGAGAGTGATCATGGCCTTGAGACCTAACAACAGAGGGACTAAGATCCATCTGAAAGAGAGATCAAAGATATTGGAGCTGTTTGTGGCCCTTTGAAACAAAACAAGAAAATAACCTCAGCTTGAAGCACAGGCTGCAGGATCACAGATGAAGAGGGCCGGGCTCTCCTGGGTCTGAGGATCACACTGCTGGGCTCCCCGTGACCAGCATTGCTGCACTTCCTGCACAGCTTCTACTGGAATAAAGAAGACAGCGAAGGTGTTATATAGGACACAATTCAAAGGAGAGAGGCAGCATATCAGGAACTGTGGCTTCCTAGCGTTACTTCAACTTCGTCATTGTCACCCTTGTCGTTGTCATCATCAGACTCTTCATCACAAAACATGACAATAATGTCCAGATATGTGTCAGGCATTTTTCTAAGTGGTTTATGCATGTTATCCCATTTAAGACTCCTCTATAAAATATTCCTAGGCTACAGACAAAGAACTTGTGGCTCAGAGTGGTTAGGTAGTCATTCAGGGTCACACAGCTCTTAAGCAACTGGGGTGACTCTATTGATCGTGACCTTTCTCTCGCTTTTTTCACCCCCAGCACTCAGGAATGAACGGGGGTCCTTGCACATGGTGGGTAAGTGCTCAACCACTGAGCTATACCCAGGCCCGGATCATGACCTTTCCATAGGAAGCAGAAACAAAGTGTGGACTGTGGTGGGCTTCAGTGGAATCGTCAGCCATGCCTGCAGAGAAAGGCAGGGAGGGTGGGATGTCTGTTTCTCTGAATTAAGCAGATTTGTAGGGAACTAAGCCATAAATTTTATTGAAGACCATCCACAGAAGCTATTTGTCTACAGACTGAAATGATGATGAATATCTGTGGAGATGCTCCCAACAGGTGCTTGGGACTGGCCTGTGTCTAGGTCACAGGTCAGAGCAATTCGGCTTGCACCACCATAGGTAAGAGGCACCAAAGATTAAGGTCACACAGGGTCAGTCCCAGCACCAGAGACAGCAGAATGGTGGAGGAATGGGGCCCCAGGGGACCTGGGGACCTTGTTCTGGGTACCAAAGCCGAAGGCAGAAGGAATAGTAATTACCATTTATTGAGACTAAGGGTCAGGTGCTGTGCTAAGTGCTTTGCATAGAGTAAGAAGCCAGGCACAGTGGCACACACCCGTAATCCCAGGGACTCAGGAGGCTGAGGCAGAAAGATCTCAAGTTCAAGATCAGCCTGAGCAACTTGTGAGGCCATAAGTAACTTGGTGAGACCCTGTCCAAAATTTAAAAAATTTAAAAAGGGCTGAGGATATGACTCACTAGTTAAACACCCCTGGGTTCAATCCCTGGTACCAAAAAAAAAAAAAAAAAAAAAGTATGAAGCTGGTAGGCTGGTAGGAACATGTGACTAGGAACTGTGCCTGTGAATAGTGAGAGCATCCAAATCTCCCATCATGCCAAGTGCCCCACCTGGGTCACAGGTTTAAAGGAATGAGGCCAGGAGCCACACTGCCCATAGAATGCAGAGACAGGAAAGCTTCACAATTAAGAGAGCATCCAGCTATGTCTGTAGTGCTGTATGAGCAGTCATCTCTGCAATCATATGATTTTTTTTCTTAAGTGCAATGAAAGCATTAAAAAGGAATGGTGCCAGGCACGGTGGCGCACACCTGTAATCCCAGCACTTGGGAGGCTGAGGCAGGAGGATCACAAGTTCAAAGCCAGCCTCGGCAATGGAAAGGCAACTCAGTGAGACCCTGTCTCTAATAAAATACAAAAAAAGGGCTGGGGATGTGGCCCAGTGGTCAAGTGCCCCTGAGTTCAATCCCCAGTACCAAAAAAAAAAAAAAAAAAAGAATGTTAATGTGCAAACTACAAGTGGGCAACACCATTTTACAATGACAGAAGATTATAAATATTAAGTCCTACCAACCTCCTGAAGCTCAGTTCCAATATCATCTCCTACCTGTCACCTATTAGATTTAGGATGCAGGTTCCCATCTTGGCTCTGCCACTTTATGGTGTAACCTTGGGCAAGTTAGGTAGCCAGTTGGAGGTCATTGCTGGAACTCCTGGTGTTGTTGTAATCAACAAGTACAATTGATGTCTAGGGTGTCTGCCAGGCACTGTTCCAGGAATTGGAGATAAATCCATGTTGGCTGGGGGTGGGAGGGGATTTAAGAGCTGGGCCTGTGTTCAGGGACCCTACATTCTAATAGGGGATGAGAGAAAGTAACAAATGCACAAGGCCAATGGTGGTAAGTCCTGTGAAGAATAAAGCAGGGGCATGGCACATAGAGGAACAAGGGACGCTATCTTACTTGTGATTAGCAGAGAAACCTTTATTAGAAATTGAGCAGAGACCCAGATCAAGTAAAAGAGCAAACCATTCAGATATTTGGGAGAAAAAAATTCAAGGCAAAAGGAATGGCAGGTACAGAGACCTGAGGTGGGAGTGTGCACCTGGTGTATTAGGAACAAGGGGTCAGCCTGACCAGGATGGTGTATCATAAGGGCAGACTAGTGGGTGGTGAGGTCAGAAGGCAAGTGGGATCAAACCTGTGTTGGGTCTTTTCCCCTTGGTAAGCTCCGATTCACTGCGGAGTTATGACAGTCAGGTGAGGTGCTAAGAGTGCCTTACATATATTAGGTGCTCAGTAAATGGTAGCTGCTATTACCATTCCTTTTCCAATGATCATGAGGGTGAGATAAGAAAAGGCACAGGATTTTAAAATCACTCTCAGAGATGATTCTCAATGGACAAATGGAAGAAAATCCTAGAGCTGAATGATATTTCCCGTCTCTAACGTCCACGTTGCTATCACCCTGGGGTGCACTGCCAGTGATGATGTGTTAGCTTGCTTTCACACCAAGCATTAGGGACTAAAGAAACATAATGTCACATGTTGGCACCCAGATGTACACATCAGGGACTTTAATTCTAATTTTTTGGTTGTGGCCACAGTAACTAATTATTCGGATTTTTAAAAAGCCATTTAAAACTATATTGTAGCTAGGTTCAGTAGTGCACGCTTATAATCTCAGCGACTTGGGAGGCTGAAGCAGGAGAATCAAAATTTCAAAGCCAGACTCAGCAACTTAGTGAGGCCTTGTCTCAAAATAAAACACAAAAAAGGTTGGGGAAGTGATTCAGTGGTTAAGCACCCCTGGGTTCAATCCCTGGTACCAAAACAAACAAACAACAACAACAACAAACTATATTGTTACCTCTGCTTCTGGTCCCATATGTGGACATATCCTTTCACAAGACTGCTCTGCTCTTCAGAGACCTAAGAACAGCATCCGTTTGAGCATGGAAAATGATGAGGTAACTGCTAACTTTTCAGCTATTTTTTCCCCTGTGTTCTTTATTCAAAAATAATAAATGAAACCCACAGAATGCAATGGGCAGCGTTAGAAAAAGGATTTCTTATGTATCATTTCTAGAGAATTTGCAATTGCACTTTGTGATTCAGAGCTTAGTAGGCACAGGATTTAGAATAACTCTGTTTATCTGCGCAAACTTTCCCCAGCCTGCCGCAACTCCCCAAGTCCAACTCTTACACATGGGTGTTGAGTAGAATATACTGAATAAAAAGTATACAAAGACTTAATTTTTCTCCTGCCTACAAAGATCTCCAAATCTTTACTATTCTGCACAGCTGCCTGGAATAGACAACAGTAGAGCTATTGTCCATGATTCAAACTGAGGAGGAGTGAAAATACCATTAACCCTTAAAACAGAATTATCTTATTCTTTTGATTTCAGTGCACACTATAATGTGTTTGTGGCCATATTTGGATCATATCCGGTTAGAACCAGAAGAGCACAGGAATAATAGCTATCATTCAGATAATAATTAGCCATGTACTTGGAATAGCGGGATGTGAAGTCAAAGGAAAACACTAAAAATGTTGTTTTTTAGGACCATGACAAAGAGCTTTTTAAATGAGTTTGAGGATTTTTTGTGGCTGACTCATGTCTGGAGGCCTTGCTGTGGTCACCAATGCTTCAACTTTTGTACTTTTAATTTCTATCTTTGACTATTTTAAATGCTAAATAACACAGGGCTTCTTATTGCCTGCAAGAACATATAGTTTCCCTTTGTTTCCTCTGTTTTCTTTTTGTAAGCAAATGCTACAATTTTAGATCACATGTTTCAGTCATTCTTGCTGATTAAAGGAAATTATAACATGTCTTGGGACAATGGACCCTACGATTTCACCACAGATGTTTTAAATGTATAAAATCAATCCTATAAAATCTAGTTTACATGTCTTTTTTTTCACTTGACCTTAATTATGTATTATTTCTTTCACACTTTGTAAATTAAAGTTTTCATGGGAGGGAAATGGATAAACAAATTATGAAAGCATGATTATTTGTGTATAGGGAAAAAAAGACTGGATAGAAATAAAACAAGATGTTATCAGTGATTATTTGAGGGAGCTAGAACTACATATGGTAGAAGTATATACTTTCTCCTTGGCATTATTTTCTTGGTGGTCATAGATTGCTTCTATAACCTTTAAAAGTTTAAGAACGTTTTTAATTGTAAAAGGCAAAAACAAACCCCCAACAGTAGATCATGTATACACAAAAATCACCTAAAATATGCTACTTAAAATTAAAAAAAAAAAAAAAAAAAACCCTATTAAGGGAAAGTAATTAGTTTCAAACCTGCTTCTTCCTCAAAGGAACACTCAAACTTTGGTTTTATAACACAAAGAAAAGTTCTATGGGAACAAATACTTCTTGGTAGTTCAGTACAGGAATTTTTTCATATGTATAGAGAAAAAGAACAGGGAAATTCATATTTAGCTTTGCCTTTTCCACCTTAGTTAAGATGTCTTAAAATATCCACCCATTCTTCACTGTTCATGCACCAGCTGGACACCTAAGTCAGAGCAGGAAGAAAAAAGCACGTTGGACCATTTTGTGGCAAAATCTATCTGCATGATTGATACTGGCTGCACAGAATCAATCTGCTGGGTACGTTTTGGCATTTTAAGCATAGACCCTTTTTCCCTCCTCCTACCTGACTCTCCAGAGATCAATTTGTAGGTCTAGAGCTTCACTGATCTTTAAAAGGAGCTCTGCGCTTCCTCCTATCTGTCTAACTCTCCCTCCTACCCTCCTGGACAAGATGCCACCCCCTGACTATTTGGGAGAGGCAAGTGACTGCTTAAAGATACTCCTAAATAGCTGACCCCCCTACACCTGGCAGTTCGGGCTCAACTCTAACATTTCCCTAAATTCCCCCCTGCGGATCAGGCTCTGTTTAACTTCAAAGACAAATACTGGGCACAGCAACGATACAGAGAGGTCAGAGGGGCATGAGAACTGGGCCTTGGGCTCCCAAGTGCTGAAACAGATTTTCTTTGTTCTTAACCAGTGCCTCGCTAATGGTTGGTGCTTAGCAAATGTGAAATAATATAAATGTTATTATTAACAAAAATAATGGGATTTTAAGTAGAAGGATCTTTGGGAACCATTGTTTCTAAGAAGCTCATACAAGGATTCCAGCATCTTTTCTTTGATCTTTCCAATGTCCTAGTTTGAAGACATTGGTTAAAATGTGTCTCCCTTGGTGGGTGGAGGGACACAGTAGATCAAACAGCGGGACAGATCCAAAGAGAATGTCTCCTAAAACTCCAGTCATTTAGCATCAAGTACGAACAAGACAAGCTAAATGTCCGAGACTAGTCATGATTCCCATTTCCCTCTGTCTGACTTGGCTTTGGAAGGGGAATTATCACTGGTTGTGGACTATCAGGAAGTGGCGACATTAATCTAAGTTGTCTTTATAGTGTTGCTTTACTTAAAGCTCAAACTAAGTGAGGAAGAATTCTTGAGTACTTGTAGTCACATTTAAATTCTCCTTCCACCTTAGGGGCCAAAAGAGAGCAAGTCAATACACAGGAGATAAGAACAGCTAATTGTGAACCACTGTAAAATTGAGTGAAAGGACATTCATTGTGGTGCTCTTTTTACTTTTGAGTATGATTGAAATTTTTTGTAATAAAGGGGTTTTTTTTTTAAGAGCTGAAAGCTATGGGGGGACAAAACTATTATTAATAAAACTAATATGATTTTAAGGAGAAGTATTTTGGGGAACCGTTGTTTCCAAGAAGCTAATACAAGGATTCCAGCATCTTTTCTTTGATGTACAAGGTTCATTGGTGTACAAGGTTTGTACAAAAATAAACCAAAACAAAAGCTAACAGTAAATGGTAGTCATATGGGTCCTTACTTGACCACAGAGTAAATTGTATGATCTCTGGAAAATTCCTTAACTATAGAAAGTATTGGTTAGTTTGGATAATCTATAGTGTTCCTCCTGCTCTTGCTATCTATGGCTTTCTTTCTTCCTTTCTTTTTTTTTTTTTTTTTTTTTTGTGGGGGGTGGGTTTTGCTGGGGATTGAATTCAGTAGCACTCGACCACTGAATCACATCCCCAGCCCTATTTTGTATTTTATTTAGAGACAGGTCTCACTGAGTTGCTTAGCACCTCACTTTTGCTGAGGCTGGCTTTGAACTTGCAATCCTCCTGTCTCAGCCTCCTGAGCCTCTGGGATTATAGGCGTGCACCATTGCGCCTGGTGATGTTCTTCTTTCTTGAGCCACATTTCTCCTGGTGGTTGATGGACCTTGTGAATTTCACATTCAGAGACCTGGGGGAGACTCAGCAAATCAGAGTCAGCAAGTCCTGGGCTTGGATTCCAGATCTCCCACCAGCTTGCTTTGGACAAGTCACTGAAACAGTCTGAGGCTCCGTTTTCTCTTCTATAAAATAGGAGTAACAGTACTTTCTCCATTGGTCTTTCAAGGCAAGGTACACAGAGCCCTTAAACACAAGACCTGGTATCCTGTTTGTGTTCAATAATTCCAAGCTAGAGCTGCTTTTATGGTGGTGGTTATTGTTATCGTGGCCGTTTTCTTGATCCACCCTTTCTTACTAAAGACAGAAAAAACAACCAGTGCAATGCAAGGGAGCCGAGCACGGCTGGGGTGCATCACAAGACGCTGAGTTCTTTGCAAACCTGTACAGGCTTCATGTAAAGAGCTAAGAAGTTGGGAGCTGGTGTTGTGGCTCAGCGGTAGAGCGCTTGCCTAACACGCTCGAGACCCTGGGTTCAATCCTCAGCACCACATAAAAATAAATAAAACGAAGGCATTATGTCCAACTGCAACTAAAACATAAATATTTGAATTAAAGAAAGAAAGAGCTGAGAAGCCATAGCACAAGGTCTTCTTTCTCAAGCTGTGAATTTTCTTTCTCTAACAGATGTGGATATTATGAGAATTCTTTTATTAAAGCAATGTAAACACAAATCTGGGAATTGGCTTCCTGGTTTAATTTGTGCTTTCTCTTTCTCTTAGGAGCAGTGGCCCCACGCTTGCTTTGGATATTAAAAGTTTAGATATTTATTCTACTAGACTTGTTAACGGCCCCTCTGATTTCAAAGCCAAAATCAACTAACATCAAGTCTGGACAAAATTGGCTTCAGGAAGACAAAAAAAAAAAAAAAAAAAAAAAAAAAAGTCCTAACAATCCCTTTATAAAAAGCAACAGAAACTTAATCATGCAACACCTATAAGAATTCCCATGTATTATCTCTATTTTACAAAAAGTCCTAAGTGATAGGTATTATTGTTCCCATTTTCTAGAGGAGAAAATAAAGGTTCGGCAAGATTTAAGAGCTTGTCCAAGACTACAAAGCTATTATGTCGAAGAACATAAATTCTGTCTTAGCCATATTTAGAGACATAATAAATTAACATCATCATTCAGGAAAAAAGAAAAGAAAAGAAGCTAATGGGGACACTGCCACAATCTCTGCTCTGTTCCCAAGCAGCAAGTGCTCATTACATCTCAGGTTAAGAATGCACTTAGAATACCCGCAGTCATTCCCGTTTATGAATTACACCCTGGTTTTTAAAAATCTACCCAATTTAGCTGGACTCTGTCAAATAAAGGCCCTAATTGTCTACACGAAAGCAGAGGCATAATCCTTAACGTCAATGTTTAAAACAAGACGCTTCCGGGGAGGTTCAATTGCTCTGAGCATTATCCAGTAGCTCACCATGGAAGCTGGTAAAATGACCAAGGCGGGGGCTGAAGGTGGAGAAGCCTACCCACTTGAGGAGCTGAAAGACAGCATGCGAGCCACAGGGTTGGTTTTTGCTCTTTCCATGATGACTTTGACCTGGGGAGAGTGCAGTACAGCAGCTGCTTTCATGCTAATGGGAGTGTAAATGTACACTACCATTCGGGAAACAGTTGTAGCAACAGGAAACAAAAGCCTGAAAAAGTGCTTCTGCCCTTGGCCTTTAATTCCTCTTGAATCCACAACAAGGAAGTCATCAGAATTATGGGAAAATCTTATACCAAGTGTGTTCATCACAATCACATTTATGTTAAAACAAATCCAAAACAGTCTGCTGTCTGGTGATAAGCCAATGGCTAAGTAAGGTAAGGCATAACTATACAATGAAATAGAATGTAGTCACTAAAACATGTTTACCAAGCCATCATAAATTATGCCAAAGGGGAAAATGCTTGTACTACAGTGTTAAAATGAAAAAAAAAAAAAAATCTGTGCCAGTTTCATTTCTAAAATATGACTAACATTAATAATACCTAATTCAAAGCATTGCTATAAAGAGTAAATGCTAGCGTGAAAGCATTTAGAGTAAGAACTGAGTGTTGCCAAAGGACACAAGTATTATCCTTGTCTTATAGAAGAAGCAATGGAGGCACAGATGAGGTAACACAAGTAGCAAGAGGCAGAGACTGGACTTGAACACAGGCCTGTCTGACACCAAGCCCCATGCCCTTAACTCCTGCAGAATAATGCCCAACAGGAAAGTCAGAAGGGTAAGTCAGATTGAAAAGAAGTTCGTAGTTTTATAAATATTGAGTTTGAGGTAAATTGTTCAAAAACATGTCAAAAAATCAGATCTTGGGGCTGGGGTTGTGGCTTAGTGGTAGAGTGCTTGCCTAGTATGTGTGAGGCACTGGGTTCGATCCACAGGACCACATAAAAATAAATAAATAAAATAAAGATATTGTGTCCATCTACAACTAAAAAAAAATTTTAAAAAGAAAAATCAGATCTTTAATGTGAATGTCAACATTTGTATTTAGTATTTCTTCAAGAATAATCATATTGCAATTTTGTTCTGCAGAATTAAATGACCATCAATATCTACTTGAATGTAGGAGAAACAAGGAACCCAGGAGAGGAAGCAAACATTTGTAGAAGATAAAATTAAGTTATAGAGAAGAAGGATGAAGAGGAAAGAGAAGAGAGGAAGTGGAAAGTCATTAGTTACAGAAAAAAAGTGAGGAATCTGGCATGACTGTTTGTGCCTGTAATCCCAGACACTTAAGAGGCTGAGGCAGGAGGATTACGAGTTAGAGGCCAGCTCAGCAACTTCACTGAGCCCAAAGCAATTTAGCCAGACCCTGTCTCAAAATAAAAAATGAAAATGGCTGGGGGTGTAACTCAGTTGTAAAGCATCCTTGAGTTCAATCCAATACCAAAAAGAAAAGAAAATACTTGAGGACAGTTGGTGCAATTTTGGTCCCTACCTTCCTAAGGGACCCTGACACACAGAGTGAGGAAGGAAGAGAGAGCCATCAGAGGGTGGGTGGGAGAAGGAATGGAAGATAAACACCCTCAGGACAGGAAGATATTGGCAAAATAACTCAATTAGTGGAACCTTCATGGTAATAGTTAGATTTCAAGGGTAACTTTGCCTTTGAAAAGAATGAAACTGGTCAGTGAGAAATGACCAACTGTAAAAAAAAAAAAAAAAAAAAAATCAAAGAAGAAGCTATCAAATATTTAGACTATCAAGTTTTTTTAAAAAAACCTTCATATAGTATTAAATTTAAAAAATAATAAATGATCAGGAGGAAAAAAAAAAGGAAGAAGAAAAGAAAAGAAAAGAAAGAAATGTTCAGCTGACTACCAGCCTTAAAACAGGCATGTACCTGTTGTGGTGGCACACACCTTAATCCCAACAACTCGGGAGGGCTGAGGCAGGAAGATTACAAGTTCAAAGCCAGCCTCACCAACTTAGCAAGACCTAAGCAACTTAGCGAGACCCTTTCTCAAAATTTTAAAATAAAAAAGGGCTGGGGATGTGGTTCAGTGGTTAGGCAACCCTGGTTCAATCCCAGTACCAAAAAAAAAAAAAAAAAAACCAACCAAACAATTAAAACAGGCAAGTGATTCAGGATGTCAGAACTGCCATCCATAAATCTATTAGATTTCATATGCATAAACATAAATATTATATGTAAATAAATCCTAGAAATAGGTACAAAGTAAGTAGCCTAAGAAATAGTTCTTCAGGGAATTTAGCAAGGAGATAGATCTCACTACCTTTTATTATTTTAAAATATTAATATCTAACCAGTTTTTCATTCTAAGGATGACACTCTAATTTTTCACATGTGCAATAGGTCATCCCAGGGACTCTAAAGATTCAGGAGGTCTTTTTATCATAGTGGTTTAAAACATGGATTCTGACCTAAGTTTGAATCCCAATTCCAACACTTACTAGCAATAGCATTTTGAACGAATGGTCTAACTTTTCTAGGCTTCAATTTCCCCATCTGTAAATACTATTGTATTGAGAATATAATTATATGCAACATGCAACACCACACTGAAGACAGGAAAAGATAAAATGTACATAAAAAAGCACACAGCAGTGCCTGGCACTAAGGAAGCACTCAGCCAAGGTGGGCTGCTGTTACTTAGCAACGCATTTGAGAAGCTCTAAGCTGCCTGTGGGCAGGGACTGGACCATTTTTTTTCTTTGCATATACAGTCCCTTGCACAATTCCTGGGACATAAGAAGCAGGCCTGAGCTAACCTGGTCTTGAAATGACAGACAAGAAGGACAGAGGCGAGCAGGGAGACGTCTGTCACACAGGACAACATGAAATGGCAAATGGATTTTAATCCTAGTAAGAGATTTAAGTAGGAAGACTTTATGCATCCTTCATTTGCTTCTTCTGTTCATTTATTCGTTCCAAAAATCTAGACTGAAGACCTATACTACGATGGTGCTGGAAAGAGAGAAATAGATAAACACTATGGGAGTTTTAGGCCTCATGTTATTAACAATACATCAGGGAATACAGACATTGGAATAATAAATACAGAAGGCAATAGAGGAAAATAGGTAAATGTAGGTTTGGGGTTTGGGGTTGCCTTTCGTTTAATAATGTAGCTTCTTTGGGGTCAAGGAACTATGGGTGATAATTCAGTACTTTTTTTTTGTATGTGTGTGTGTGTGTGTCTGTGTGTGGTGCTGGGGATTGAACCCAGGGCCTTGTGCATGGGAGGCCAGCACTCTACCAACTGAGCTATAGCCTCACCCCATGGGTGATAATTCAGATCTGGCTTTAGAAGAGAAAAAATATTTGAGTTGCCCAAGGTCATGCAATTAGTTAATCACACCAAGCCAGTAAGGCTTGACTCTCTTGCCTGCTATCTCTCAAAATATATGGGTACAAGAGAGGGGACTTGCAGTTTCCCCACTGGGTTTTTTTTGTTTTGTTTTGTTTTTGCCATTTGCATTTATTGTATTAACAATCACTTGCTTGGTGGCTGTTGTCTATCAGAGCAGAAGCTGTGTGTGACTGAGGATTATGTCTCCTCATTCTTCACAGACTCCTCAGCAAGTTTCTGGAACTGTTACCAGCTGGTGCTGTTACCACTCAGGGGAAGAGGCTAGGCTACGCACCCTCAGTCTTCCACAAAGACTCAGAGTCAGACTGGCAGGAAAATAAGTCTCATTCAAAGCCAACTTTGAAGGAAGAAGGGTTCTCCCTCGTTTGATCAAATAGTATAAAGTTCATTTTTCCTTTTTCCATCTTTTGCCTTTATCTTACATGGGTGGATGGCCAAATCCAGCCAGCCAGTGTCCAAGCAGGGTCCCTCGGAGCAGCTGGAATCGGAACAGGGTTGTTCAATATGGTCGCCACAGTCGTTCGCTGTTGTGAAGACTTGAAATGTTAAGTAGCCCAGACTGAGATTTGTGAGTGTAAAATAGACACTAGAATTTGAAGACGGCTAGGAAAAAGACCTCATTAGCAATTTTATATTGATCGTATAATATTTTAATATGTTGGGTTAAATAAAAACATATTAGCTAAATTAATCTTACCTGTTTCTTTTTTCCTTTTTAATGTGGTTATCAGGAGAATTGAAATTATATATGTAGTCCACATTTGTGGCTCACATTATGTTTCTATAAGAGAAGATGCTCTGTAAATTTGTGCTGGATAAATGAATGAAAAGTCAAGAAGGCCTATAGGTTCTAGAAAGGGTAAAACCAGCCTGTTCCTTGCAGAATGATGCCTGACATCATGGTAATAGTTTCCTTACTAACTGGGAAGTCCTTGAGTAATCTAGGGAATACACCCTATGTTCCTTGCCTGCTGAACCACTGGAAATGGGGTTTTGTAATTCATCAGGTCTCAAATACCCTGTATTTTTTCCCGTAAAAAAAAAAAGGGAGGAAAGAAAAGAAAGAAAGAAGAGGAAGGAAAAAAATGCCAGCCATGTGTGGAAAAGCAAAGAAGATTACAATCTTATTACATGATTAAAACTTCGTAACAGAATACATCCAAGCAGGCCAAACCGCAAAGGGTATGAACATGCGTTATATTAAACCATGAGTTATTTTATGCAGGCCTGAGACTGTGAGAAGGAAATGAGAAGGAAAATTACAGAGGCAATAGAAGAAAACGGAATTTTATAGCATTTGGAGATAATCTTTGAAGAAAAATGCTAAAAGTAATGCTTTTGATGAAACGAAAAAATGCCCAAGGAGCTAATAATTTTCTAAGCTGTCTGAAATCACCCAAAAATATATGAGAGGAAGAAAACAAAAAAAAAAAGGAAACAAGGAGGGGAAAAAAAACCCCACAAACTGGGACTACACAGCCCCAAATGGCAACAGTGATGCTCCCTAGATGGTAGGATTGTAGAGGTTTTGATTTTTTTTTTCATTGTGCTTTTCTTCATTTCCCCAAATTTCTATAACAAAATTTAACTTTGTAATCAGAAAGAAAATGCAGTAAATCGTGTCTAAGAAAAAGCGTACAGGGAAGAGAGACACTTAGCACAATGATGGAATGACAAACCAGAAAGAGAAAAAGGAATCTGGAACCAAAACCATCAGGTGGCTGGGCAGGGTCTGACACACAGAAACCGAGCAGATCAAATGGCTGCAAGAATGATGGAGTGGGTACCAGCAGGGAGTGGGCCAGTGAAAGACCAATGCAAGAAATCAGGACTCAACCTTCAGAGCTTGAGGTGACAGAGCTAAGGGAACAAGACAAATGAACCAACTTTCAAAGCTAAAATGATGATGGATAGACCTGGGAGCAACCGAGACCTAAAAAGGAAAGGTCCTGGAAAAAGTCCCCGAACTTTATCAGGTTCCTTTCCTGAGGCTGAAAGAGAAAGCAGAGAGTGATCTGTTAATTGTGTAGTATTCATCAAATGTTAAGCCATTCAGACATTCAAACCTGCTAAATGCAAAGAAATGTATCGAGATTTGGGTCTCTTTCTGATAAGACTGCCTGAACAGGAGCTCAGGGGTCATTCATTCCACACATGTTTATTAAGAACTTACTCTGCTGGCAGCTAAGAAGGAAAGGACTAAGGCAGGAAGCCAAAAGTCCAACCACAGTCTCTGGTTGCTTTGGGTTTTTTTTATACTTATAAGCTAAACAAATGAAATACATGTTATCTAAAATGTGCACTTTCTTGGTATGAGCATCTGAAGACATTTTCAAATTCCTGGTGCCTTGTATATATTAGACATTCAATAAACATTCTATCCAAAAGGGTTTGGGACCTCTGAGGAAGCTGTGAATGATATGTATCTGCATTGTTATTAGATAGTTTTTCTTTTCAACTACAAAGAAAAAAAATCAGAATTCAGAAGACCAGGAGAATATCCAGTTTTGAGTTATGTCCATGTAAACTCAAATAAGTCAGACAAAGGGGAAAAAAAGTATGTCCAAGTAGGTACATAAGACCTAAAACGATCCACTTTCTTAATTGTACTGTCAAACTGAATTATGCTCATTAGCATATGTACCCTTAATCTACATTTCTTTAATGCAGCTTTGGAATGAGCAGCCTTCGAGAATACCCTGAATCTCCTTGTAAATTGATCACATGACATCCCCGGCAAAACCTCATGTGTTTACACAATAGAAACTATATTAGATAAAAGTTCAACAGCAGTGAAGAGATCTCTAATTTACAATTGTCCATAGATTTAATAACAAAATATCTTTAGGATAAAAATTCAGAAAAACCTAGAGCATTTGGGGTATGGATACCTTTGGAGAAAGAATTGGGAGTCCACTCCAGGGCAACATGACTATCAAACCTTTTGGGGATGACCCAAGACATAACTTAAATGCCAGAATAGCCATATCTTCTTCCTTTCTATTAATTGCAATTCATTTATTTTTATTTAAAGAAGAGGTTTGCCCATTAAGTGGTTAAAAGTTAAGGTTATCCATCCAAGGAGTAGGAAATGAAGGTTCTCCGTTTGATGGACAACAGCTCAGAGATCCCTGATGTCCCAAAATATTAGGTTTCTCTTCTAATAATGTTGGAAATATTGCCTACTGTCATGATTAATCTGAGCCACAGCACAAGCTGATTGTAGGTGACACGGTCACAGAGCAGTGCCTGTGTTGGTTTCCACACACCGTCAAATCTGCTACAAATGCAGGGGTGAATGGGAAAGAACTGTGATACCAGGTTTCCTGGTGGCTAATAGATTGTGACATGAAAGAAGGAAACCTTTATTTTAATTCAAAAAACAAAAGCCAAATAGCAAAACTTATGTACGTGCTGAACTTTTTTTTCTTCCTCAAGTGGAAAACATTGA
Organism: Tamias sibiricus; assembly: GCA_025594165.1. Taxonomy (NCBI): domain Eukaryota; kingdom Metazoa; phylum Chordata; class Mammalia; order Rodentia; family Sciuridae; genus Tamias; species Tamias sibiricus. The sequence goes on from CM046658.1 coordinate 55,833,262, forward strand.
CTTGCTAACAACTCTTGGCTGGCATCAAGGGAAAGTGGAGGTATTTGCAGATGTGGAGGAAGACATACAAAACATTTTTCAAATCAAAGGCTTGAATTATTGCACTGGGTTCATGAAGTTTCACAGGCATCTAGACACACCATTGTCTTTGCTCTGGAACAAGCTGCCCTTTCTTTCTAGAAAGAAAACAACCCAATGTTTCTTACAATCAGATCTGTATGTATCAGCGAGCTATCTATATTTTGAAATTCTTTGCATTGTCTGTGGAAGGGTGTGCTATTTGGACCCGACAATGGTAACATTGATTTTAAGATTTCTGAATTTTGGTTGTACAGAGCAAACAGTGAAAGAAAACTGCCGGCTTTCAGAACTACAACAACAGTGCTCTTATATAAACTTGCTTCTCTCCTGGCTGTTTTACATAGCCAAAGATCAATACTGCTCATTCAGCCAATGTTATTAACCCCATTTATCAGCTTCTCTCTTGAAAAAAAGAAAAAGAAAAAAAAAAGAATTGAAAGGATCTTGCCGACAAAGTTATGTCATCTTCCACCCGTTCAGTCTCACAGTGGATAATTCACTTTGTTGTGCCCCCCAACAATTGAGCCTTGTTTATGAACTTACATTTATTAAGTGAAAGTATTTGGAAACTGATGGTACATTCAGGCTTCGTTGCCATGGGCAGTAATCATGGCGGAAAGTCATGACCTCCCCGTTATGCAGCGAGTAACTAATTGAAATGATACAAATTACTCCGATTCTCTGTCTGCCAATTTAGAGCCTGGTTCTGGTCAAGGGTCAAATGAGCTCCTATTCATGAAACCATGTTTGAAGTTGCTGCTACCATAGCAAAGGGTTTGGTGTGGCCATTGCTGTTGTTTTGGACTTTGTCACACGCTGTGGCCAGACCTAGAGCAGGAAGCTCCAGAGCCCACCTTAGCCAACACGTCAAGAGCTTACTGTTGTCATTCGGTTTGTGCTACTTGTCAACAGCACTGGACATGGTTTGCTAAACTTTACTAGCTAGAAATAAATGTTGTATTCAGAAGCCACTTAGGGAATCCATCCTCCTTAGTCTGCCCATTCCATTAGCTCTCCGATGTGCCCAAGGCAGTGAAAGCCAAATGCCATAAACTCAATATTGAATGATTCTCGACTTATCAATTCCCATCAAGTGTCATCCTTTCCAGCTTCTCTCTGCCCCGGCACACATACGCATACCTGCCAAATAAATAAGATAAATTAAAAGCCCAAAAGGTATATAGCACGCAAGTTCCTTCTTCAAAGCGTAATCAGGATGATTATCTCTGTTTGAGAAATGACACTAAATGTTAATCTAATTGAATCTGGGAAATGTGGCAATAAAAAGTTAATAATTTACAGAGAAATTGTTCTTCAGAAAATTCTAAGTGAATACCCACTAAATGAATTTCAGGAATTTGGCTCAAAGGCTTACAGGATATGTGACAAATGCAGCAGCTTACTTCGAATATGTTTTTTACACTACCAAAACTATTTGCTTTAAAGAGGCATGCTGGCACATGTGTGTGCATGGAGGCACACACACTTTGCAAAATATCTAGAAAAAAATGGAAAAAGAGATCCTCGAGGTGGCTGAAAATATGGGGAAGAAGCTACTTGAGTATTTAAACTTTTGCCTAAAGATTGACTTCCGGGGGTGTACCTCAACAGTTTCCAAAATCAGATTTCCCTACAATTAATGCATAAGGGAAAAGCCTCATTAATTTCCACTGAGTTATTTCTTTTCTTTTTTTTTTTTTTAATGTCATAGATTTCACATGGGGTCTTTAAGGTGATACAAAATTTGCAAAACAAGAAAATGCAAGATCAAGTTGGATATCTGCAGTAGCCAATCCATGGCAGCACCCAGCAAACGTGACCTAACTTAGAATATCTCCCATCTCAAACCTCAGCAATTTCAGAGGAAGGCAGGACCTTGATGAATCCAGACCTAGATTCAGATCCCAACTCAAGCACTTACTATAAACTATGGGCAAATAATTCTGTTTCTCTTGACACAGTTTTTCTCAATTTCCATGGAAACCTGTTAACACAATGTCTGGTATAGAATAAGTGCCTTAGCCGGGCGCGGTGGCGCACGCCTGTAATCCCAGCACTTTGGGAGGCTGAGGCAGGAGGATCGTGAGTTCAAAGCCAGCCTCAGCAATGGCGAGGCACTTAGCAACTCAGTGAGACCCTGTCTCTAAATAAAATACAAAAAAGGGCTGGGGATGTGGCCCAGTGGTCAAGTGCCCCTGAGTTCAATCCCTGGTACCAAAAAAAAAAAAAAAAAAAAAAAAAAAAAAAAATAGAATAAGTGCCTTTATCAATGATAGCTCTTATTATTACATAAAGAAAAGACTCTTGCCAGAAATTACAGTACTAAATAAAATCCAGAACTTAAATTTTTTTTTCAATTAAAATTCCAGTTAACTGGGTAGTTTACTATTAGCATAACAGCTGTAAACATTCACAAATGTTCATTTCATTGCAAAGATTCTAAATATCAGAAATAAATATCTTTTGCATTTATTTGTTCACTAAACAAACATCAACCCTGGAAATAACAACAGTGAGCAAAACGGGCATGTTCCCCACCCTCATCAAGCTGATAACTTAGCAGGTGCAAAAACCTCAAACCACACCAGGCGCGGTGGCGCACGCCTGCCAGCACTTTGGGAGGCCGAGGCAGGAGGATCGCGAGTTCAAAGCCAGCCTCAGCAATGGCGAGAGGCACTTAGCAACTCAGTGAGACCCTGTCTCTAAATAAAATACAAAAAAGGGCTGGGGATGTGACCCAGTGGTCGAGTGCCCCTGAGTTCAATCCCCGGTACCACAAAAAAAAAAAAAAAAAAACCCTCAAACCAGGTAAATCTCAAATATAGTGAATGTTGAAGTGGAGACGTACTGCTGTAAGAGTTCAGAGCATGGGTCCCAATCTGTCCAGTTATATACTGAGTACTCTATACCACTTACTACTAACTAGGAAAAGCAAGAAAGAATTTGTGTTGTGGTTTTTCCTCCAAAACAAATTTTTTTCCATGCTAGGGCAACTCTTCCCAGGACTAGAGGAGGCAGGTACCTTGAAGGCTCTGACAAGGACCAACGCTGCTCTCTGGCCTTATTTCAAGCTGGGGTGTGGACCATTCCATGAGTCTTTCCTGCTCTGCTTTTCCTCAGGCCATCCCTTCCCTCTTCCCACCTGAGCTGCCTTTCCCTGTCCTTCCATCTTACAGCATTTTATTCCTTTCCATCTTTCAGACTCACCTCCTATGTCACCTCTTCCATGAAGCTTTGCCCTGTTTCCCAGAGGAAGATGATGTCTGTCCTTCCTGAGTACAATCTTCAATAAACATATATTTTCATTTTTCTTGAGTAAACACCCAGCAGTAGAATTTCAATATCATATGGTATGTTTTACTTTATAAGAAACCTGCCAAACTTCTCCAAAGTGGTTGTACTGTTTTACAGTCCCACCCAGTTTTTCCACATCCCCATCAAGACTGGAAGGTGTTGTCACTCATAGGACCTGTAGCCATTATAGTGGGTGTGTGGTGATGTGGCATGACTTTAGTTTGTGTCTTCTTGATGACTAATGATGTTGGCTTATTGGTCATTTGTAGATTTTTATTTTTTGCAGTATTGGGGATTGAACCCAGGACCTTGCTCATGTTAGGCAAACACTCTATTACTCAGCTATGTCCCCAGCCCCCCTCTTTTTTCCTGCCTCAGCTTTGAGAGTCACTGAGATTACAGGTTTGTTCCACTATGCCCAGTTGTGTGTGTGGGGGGGTGTACAGTTGGTAAACCATCTATCCAAGTCTTCTGTCTACTTAAAAACTTGGGTTGTGGGAATTTTAATCATTTTTAAAAAGTGGGTCTTACATATAAGACTATAAACCACATAAGTTATTGCATCCTGAGGCCCTTCCACAATTCCTGGTGAATAATAGAGATTCAATAAGTATTTGTTGACTGAATGACTTACCTGATGCATAATTTTATTTATCTATTCATTCATTCATTCATTTTGCATTACTGGGGATGGAACCCAGGGCCTTGTGCATGCTGTGCAGGCACTCTATCACTGAGCTGCGCCCCCAGCCCCTAGAGCACTTATGATACTAAAAGCTGGAAACATCCATTTGTAGGTAAATGGATAAACAAATGGTGGTATATCCATACAATGGAATACTACTTAGCTGTAAAATGAAACCAACTGCTAAAACACAACAACATGGGATAAATCTCAAAGTTGTTATGCTGATTCAAAGAACACATGTATTATGATTCCATTTATATGAAATTCTAGAAAGAGAACACTAGCCAATAGTCATTGTTGTATGTGGCTGGGTATAAAAGGGAGGGTGGACTATGAAGGGACACAAGGGGAAATTTGAGGATGACAGAAATCTTCTGCACCTTGACTGCAGTGATGGCTACAGTGTGTATACATCCATTGAAACTCACTGAATTGTACACTTAAATGAGGCGCAGTGTATTACATGGAAGTTATAGCATAATAACATTAATTTTTTCAAAATTGTCCTGAGTGTTGTCAAGGAGAAATATAAGTTACACTGGGAGATGAACTAGATCTTAAAGTAGGTAAAGATGTCTGATTGATTGCAACACTAATTTGGTTTTAATCTAATACTGTCTTTGTAAAAATAAAGAAAGAAAAGAAAAACCATTCCTAGTATGTTTCTTCCATAATTAAATTATCTCCTTTTTTAGGGCATATGAGGAAAGGAAAGTTATGTGTCTTAAATACCTTTTGTAAGCCTAGCATTGAGTTGAGAGATTTATGCAGGACATCTCACTTAATACAAATATTCATCCTGAAAGACAGGCATTGTTATCACTACCTTATAGTTCATGAAAATAGCTCTTAAGCATTAAGTTACTTGCTCAAGGTCGTCTAGTTTGCAAATGGTGGAGCCAGAGCTTGAACCCATGTTGGCCTACTTGCAGGCCAAACTCCTCTCTGGAGTTCCCCAAGTGGTTACCTGGACATGTCCCAGTGACTCTGCTTATCTTACTGTGCCCTCCTAGAACAGCCCTCTCCCTCTTCCCTGTCTGATTTCTTCCCCATTCTTCAAGATCCAGTGTATGGCACCTTTCCTAACACAGAGACCTTACCAGCTTCTGAAATAGACCAACAACCATCTGTGTGACTCATTTTGATATTTAACCTTTAAGTGGTTTGTTTCTACATCTAGTTATTTTATGTATGTCTTATTTCCTCAACCAGCCTGCCATTTTCTTGCAGGCAGGAACTGTACTAGCTGTGCCAACATCTATAGATGCTAAGATCACTCATGCAAAGTCCAGCAATCATGGTGGAGGGAGTTCCTGAAAGGTTGGTCAGTTTTCTATTGCTAATAACACAATATCCAAGCAATAATAAGTGTTGATGAAAATGTGGAGAAAAAAGGTACACTCATACATAACAAAATATCACAGACTGGGTAAGTTTTAGAGAAAAGGGGATTAATTTTGGCTCATGGTTCTGATCCAAGTCGACAGGTCACATGTGACAATGGCCTTCTTATTGGCAGAGTCCCCAGGTTGTACAGGGCATCACATGGCAAGAGACAGGCAGAACAAGAAACTTAGGAAATTGGTTTCCTTGGGGTTTTATTTGTTTGTTGTGTGGTGTATGTGTGTGCGCATGTGTGTGTGTGTATGCATGTGTGGTGCAGGAGTTGAACCCAGGGCTTCATGCATGCTAAGCAAGTGCTCTGCCACGGAGTAACATCCCCGGCCTACAAATTGGATTTTATAGCAGATCCATTCTTAAGATAATCCATTAATTCATTGATCTATTAATTGCGCAAATGGATTAATCCATTCTTAAAGACAGAGGCCTCTTAAAGGTCCTACCTTGTCCTACCTCTTAGTATGTCGTAATGGGTATCCAATTTTGGCAGGAATTGGCATGGCAATACTGTACTACATAATTAATTTGCTAGGAGGGCAGATCTTGTATTAAGTGTTCTTATCACACAAACATAAATAATAAAAGGAATAGGAAGAAATTGGGGGAGGTGATAGATTTGTTTGTGGCCTTAATGATGGCAATGGTTTCACAACTATACACTTATCCCCAAATGCATCAAGTTATAAATGTGAAATAGGTACAGTTCTTTACTTGCCAAGAATACTTCAATAAGTGACTTTTGAAAAATAAAATAAAAAATAAAAGCCTTCTACCATCTACCATCAGCATCATTTTGTAAAAAGATACTTTTAACACCCAAAGTAAAAGAATATATTTAGCTTTATAGAAAAGCTTGCTACCTTGTACTCGTTTTTCTCACCTTCCTGAAAGAGTTAGTGAAGACAATCCCTCATTTAGGAATCACTATTGGTAGCCACTAGGCTGCCCAATTGGTAGGTCCACAGAGAACACGTTCATGTGCTGGGTGCAGTGGCGCACACCTGTAGTCACAGCTGGGAGGCTGAGGCAGGAGGATTGCAAGTTGGAGGCCAGTCTTAGCAACTTGGCAAGATCCTTTCTTAAAAATAAAATATAAAAAGAACTAGGGATATAGCTCAGTGGTAAAGTACCCTGAGTTCAAGCTCCAGTACCGGAAAAAAAAAAAAAAGAATATGTTCATCTGAGGTAGATAAAACTTTTTGAGCTCCTTTTAAAAATGATGCTATATTAAAAAGTCAAGACCTTATTAACTTTATCTCACTTGTCTCCAACAAATCCCTCCAAAAGGGCTTACTCTTTTTATAATAGTGAAGTGCAGTGAAGTGGGCTCTCTTCTTCAGGAATGGAAGTTTTTAATCCCATCATACCCCCAGCAACAGTTCCGGTGCTCTGAAGCAAAGAACCATGTTTTAACATCCAAAGACCAATCACTCAGCAACCACACACCAGCCAGGTTAGCGTAGATTTTCTTTCCCTGGGAAGTGGAAAGGCTTGGGTGGGAATTCCATGGCAACCCATTTGATCCAGAGTTCACTGAAACCTAGCCTTCATGGATAGTGCAGGAAATGTTAAAGTCTTGCTGACATTCGTTTTGTGGTTTCTATCCAGGTCCCAGTGGAACAAAGGCCATACTTAGGCCTCAGAAGAGAGGCCAGAGATTGACTGGAAGGCCCCTCCAGTCATGCCTCCAGGCCTAGCTGGATGGGACACTCACACTGTCACTCCCTGCTCTATAGCTGTTTGTGCAAGAACAAAAGGACTTCAGTCTCCCTTGCTATTAATCCAACTTCACAAGCATGAAATTTACAGACACACACAAGAATTCATCATAGAAACCTTTTCCCCTTGACATGTTCAGCTGCTGAAAAGTGGGCCTACTCTCGGATATGAATGTTAATTTAAATAAAAAAGAAAAAGAAAGACGAAGAAAAGAATAAAAAGAACAGACAAGCTTTCTGAATCGGATCCGGGAATCTTTCACTCCCTGCTGCAGCTACAGGTCGCCATGTTGGGAATTTAACCTTTGAGGGGAGATTTTGAGTCTCTCCACAACAATGAGTTTGGAAATATTTTGTTATATTATTGCCTTGAAAATCAACTACTTTCTCCTAATAAATAAAATACACCCATAATGTAAGACCAATAATTCAATCTGTAAAGTATGTGAAAAAAATAAAGAATATTGCTAAAGAGTCATAAAATGAACACTACTTGATGAGATCTAAACCAGTGGTGTCAACTGGTTTTGCTCATTTAACCTGTCTCCTCCTCATCACATACCCATCATTTAGCTGCAGGGTGGATGTGTTCACACTGAACTATTAATCTGTTTCAAAATGCCATAACATTTCCATGAAGAACTTCCTAATTTTTTTTTCAGAAATTAAATGTCTGTTTAAAGTTCATTCCCTCCTGCTGTAACTAATTGAAATGAGATTTGGTTTATCTTTATGACATAGAAATGGGATTGAGTTTCATAATAATAACAATAATGATAACTCGATAGATTTTTAGGAGTAGTAGTTAATAATTACAGCAATATGGGGGAGATAAGACTTATCTCTTGCCACCTAAACAGACCCCCATTATTGACAGAGAAATGTGAATGTGTGTCACAGGACGGAACAACAAGTTCCTCATGTTTTGTATTTGTTTTCAGCATGCACTGAATTGTAGAGCAGAGTCCTAACTAAATGGAGCCTCGAAACAAGGAATCCACCTCAAAGAGAGAGTGAGCACACTAGCTAAGAAGTGTATTGGAGCCAGGCGCGGTGGTGCATGCCTGTAATCCCAGCACTTGGGAAGCTGAGGCAGGAGGGTCACAAGTTCAAAGCCAGCCTCAGCAATGGTGAAGCACTTAGAAACTCAGTGAGACTATGTCTCTAATAAAATACAAAAAAGGGCTGGGGATGCGGCCCAGTGGTTGAGTGCCCCTGAGTTCAATCCCCAGTACCAAAAATAAAGAAAGAAAGAAAGAAAGAAAAGAAAAGAAATGTATAGGACTGCATTGCAGTTGTGCTACAAAGACTCAGGTCTGGAAAAAATACAAAAAGGAGGTAATTTCAGCATATTTTTCCATCAGCACACTCAAAAGTAGGTTAGCACTTCAAACATCACAATAAAATTTCCAAAATATTATTTCCTTTGATCCTCACATCAGCCCTTTAAGCATGATTAGTATTATTGCCACTTTACAGATAGGGTCATTGAGGTCCAGAGAGATGCAAGACTGGTCCAAAGTCACCTCGCTAGTAAGGGGCAGACTTAACACTGAAAGCCGGATCTGTGTCTCTGATTCCCCATTCTTTTGGATTGTGTGTATTGAGTTCAGTACAATTGTCTTTCCCTGACCTCCTGCATCCATCCCCAGAAGGCTTACCTTATCTGGAACATAAGCCAAAAACACCAACTTTAACTGTCTTGTGGTTACGCACTGCTCATATTCTTCATTATCATTGTCATCATTAGGTGGCTGACAGCCATCATTTCTCGAGCTCCTGTGCAAGCAAGATGCTGTGCCTCATTTTCACTTTCACTTTGTGGATAATCTATGTGGCTCCAGGCCCTAGGTGATTTGACCTCTCCAGACAACTTCCTGTAAGTCATCAAAAGTCACCAAAAGCCCCAAACTCTCCTCAGCTGGGAACCCCATTTCCCATCCCAGCCCACCCAGTTTACCAGGTGTTCTTCAGGACAGGGCTTCAGTGACCTTTCTCAGAGAGCTTCCAGAGGCCTGCCATGGCTAGCCAGCCCTTGTGACACACATGCTCCCATAGCACTCCAAGGGCTGCCTCTCACAGATTCCTCTGGACCTCAGGAAAATTGCCTGCTTAAAGGTTGCCTTGGGGGCTGGGGCTGTAGCTCAGTGGTAGAGCACTCATCTAGCTTGCACAAGGCCCAGGGTTCAATCTCCAGCACCACTAAATAAATAGTCAGCCCCTCTGCAGAATTAGAATCACCTCAGCAGTGATTGTGTTTCTTATTTATCAATAGTTACCGCCAATGGGAACACCGCCATGAATACAATAAAGATGTGTTCATTCGAAGAGTAAATCAAGGCAGAACTGAAGCTCAGGGAGGTTAAGCAACATAAGCGGCTTAAGAGTGAAGATTCCATTCAAATGTAACTGGGTGGAGCCAAGAATGGAAATAAGATGGATTTATTTTTTTTAAAAAAAAATTTTTTTTTTTTTTTGGTACTGGAGTTTGAACCCAGGGGTGCTCTACCACTGAGCCAACCCCAACCCCAAGCCCTTTTTATTTTTTTATTTTGAGACAAGATCTCACTAAATTGCTGAGGCTGGCCTCAAACTTACAATTCTCCTGCCTCAGCCTCCAGAGTCCCCAGGATTATAGGCATGTGCTATGATGTTGGTTGAAGGCTAAGATCTTTTAGTAAGCACATCATGAACCCCCTATTTAAGACAGCAAACCATGCCCTGCATATCTCCCAGCCTCCTTTACTTGGCTTTTCTTTTCCTCTGAAACATATCACCTTCTAATAAACTATTAAATTTAGTTATTAATTCTAAATTTATGTGCTTGAGTTATCATTTCTCTGCTGTAGTTACTGTTTATCATTTGTCTCTCTTGCCTAAAAAAAATGTGAGGGCATGGACACTTACTGTTACTTCACTGGTGGTAAACAGTGCTTGCTGTATAGGAGGTGTTTAATGAATTTTTGTTGAACTGACTTGTAGGAGCTCTTGGACTCTTGATTTCCCTTAGCACACAATATACAAAATGTGGGTGTTTTGGCTACCACCAATGACAAGTGTATCAGCTGTATGAGTTAGATGTGTGGTCTGAATGTCCCCTAAGGCTTGCCACTGGCCGGCTATTAGGACCTCATTCCACCCTCAGCCTGTGTCCCAATCCATAGTATAACAGGGTCATGGTCCTTGTGCCTCCATCAGCAGGGAAGAGTTGCAAATCTGTCCTAGTTCTGAAGGAGATTCACCCTTTAATAATTTTCTAGCAGGGAGAAGAAATAGATGCTTATTCGCCTCAGAAATTCTGCAAAAAAAAAAAAAAAAAGCCTTGGAAACCTGGGAATTCGACTGGCCTGATTTTCAAAAAATGCAGAGATGATATCTGTTAAGTACCTGCCACTCTGGAGAGAGCACTGCTGAACAAATATGTCATGCCGCTCTGAACACAAGCAAAACAGGAATCAGATTCCATCTCCTTGTGCTATCCCAAGCCAAGGTGACTGCTCCAGCCTCATCTCAGGATTTTATCTCATCACCAAACTCATCGCCCAGGGAGCCGGCCTGAACCAAGCTGCAAGGACTGCACGGGGAGCACCCCTCAGACGCCCCGTGCACCAGGCCTGGCTCATGCCAGGGAGTTTCAAGGCTCGTGCATTCCACACGAACATCAGACTGTGCTGAATAGGAAGAACAGGAATTCAGATCACAGTGACTGCCAGAGAAAGAAAAAAGGGAAGCCATGCTGAAATTATTAAATGAGTCTTCCACGTGGGAAGCTTTTCTCCATCCCTGGTGCAAAGGCCACTTTCGTTCTCATCACCTTTGTCCTGAATTACCATAGCAACCTTGTCACTGCTCCTCATACCTCCTATCAACCCTCTGTACCACAGAGGCAGAAAATGCCTCCCTGAACTCATAGTACTTTTCGATGTCTTCTCAATTCTCCCAGGAAAGCTTCACAGCATGACCCACAAGTTCCCCCCTTAACCCATCTCTCCAGCCTCACTGCCTCCCATTCCTCCATGCCTGTCCTCTAGTTACACTGAACTCCCTGGAGACGCCCTGTTGTACCAGTTCTTTCAAGTTTCTATGCTGTCATGCATGCTGTTCCCTCTGACTAAAATGCTTTTCCTCTATTTTTCCCTAACTGACTCATTCATTATTTGACATCTGTGTCCGCCAGATAGTTTTCATTGATATAATAATTCAAATCTACTCTGAATTAGTTTCATCATTCCTTTTATCTAACAAAGGTTGACTGCATCCTAACTACACATAGCTGTAGAGCTAAGTGTGGTGGTACACGCCTGTAATCCCAGCATCTTAGGAGGCTCAGGCAGGAGGATCACAAGTTTGAGGCCAGCCTCAGCAATTTAGCTAGATCCTGTGTGTAGGTTATGATAGAGTACTTGCCTAGCATGTGCAAGGCCCTCAGTTCAATCCATAAAAGTCATAAAATATTATGCCATTTCTACCTGACTTCTTGAAATATTCTCCTTAATATGAGCCCTTTGGGGATGCTTCCTGTCAAAACCAATCTCCAGCCAGGCACGGTGGCACACACCTGTAATTGCAGCAGCTCAGGAGGCTCAGGCAGGAGGATTGAAGTTCAAAGCCAGCCTTAGCAACAATGAGGCACTAAGCAATTCAGTGAGACCCTGTCTGTAAATAAAATACAAAATAGGGCTGGGGATGTGGCTCAGTGGTGAGTACTCCTGAGTTCAAATCCTGTTCTTCCCTTGCCCACCCCTCCAAAAAAATCTCCTTGCTATGGAGAGGCCACATGTAGGCAGCTCTGGTCTTCAGTCCCAGCTGAGCCTACCCTTTTAGTCTTTTTTGACCAGGGGCCAGACAGTCGAGTGGACAAATGGTTGCAGCCCCTCGTCACTTGAGTCTTCTCAAGCAGCAGAGATAAGACATTCCTGCTATGGTAGGTAGAATTCCAACATGGCCACCAAGCTCTCACCAGCACCACAGGGTACATGTCCCTGTCTCTGAATGGGGTGGGGACTCTGAATATGACAGAATATCACTCTCATGATCAGATTATGTCATATGGCAATATAAAATCCCAAATCAAATGATTTTGAGTTAGTGAAAAGGAAAATTATCCAGGGTACCCCTGGACCTTCTTGAAGGATATCTGCCTTCTATATTTGAAAAAAAGAAGCTACTGAGTGTCAACTAACTCCTGGTAGCTGCTGGGAGCTTAGAGTGAGTGGGTCCCTGCTGGCAGCCTGCCAGAAAGTATAAACCTCAGTCCTACAACCACAAAGGACTAAATTCTTCCCCAAAGCATGTAAGCCTGAAAAGAGCCCCCAGCCCTAGAAGGAACTGCAGCCTGGCCAACGCCTCTGTTACAGCCTTGAGAGACTCTGAGCAGAACACTCAGCTAAGCTGTGTCCAGATCCCTGGCCCCCGACACACTAGATGTATGTTATTTTATGCACCTAACTGTGTGATAATTTGTAACCCAGCCATAGAAAACTAATATGGATGGTCCCAAATTTATGACGATTTGACTTACAATTTCTTTTTAAACTTTATGAGGGTGCAAAAGCAATATACATTCAGCAGAAACTATATTTTGAATTTTGAGTCAGTCTTTTTCCAGGCTATTGATTTATGATGCCAACCTCTCTCAAAGATGTTGGGCAGTGGCAGGGAAGTACAGCCCTTAGCCAGCCAGCCAGTCAAGATGGGGAATAATTCTACAGTACTGTGCTGCTGAGCTACGAGGTTAGGTAAGTTAGGTGTATTAAATACACTTCCAATTTACAGATATTTTCAGTTTGTGGTGGATTTTTCAGGGCATGACTCCATTGTAAATCGAGGAGTATCTTACACCTACTGTACTCCTTCTGAACTCCTGGCCCACAAAATCTGGGTGCATAATGAGATGGTTGTTATTTTATGCCACCAGATTTGAGATTGTTTGTTGATATGAAAATAAATAACTGGGGCTGGGGTTGTGGCTCAGTGGTAGAGTGCTTGCCTAGCATGTGTGCAGCACTGGGTTCGATCCTCAGTACCACATATAAACAAATAAATAAAGGTCCATCAATAACTAATAAAAATATTTTTAAATAAATAACTGAAACAAAGGCTGGGAGTGTGGTGGTGTTCACCTGTAATCCAGCCACTTGGGAGGCTACGGCAAGAGGACTACAAGTTGGAGGCCAGCCTCAACTACCTTCTGTAAAAAAAAAAAAAAAAAAAGACTGGTTTAATAGCTAAATAAATAAATAACCACAACAGCCAACAACTAAAAAAGACAAGAATCCTGTCTCCATTGCATTCTCCCCTTTGTGAAGGGGAGAAAACAATAAAACAAACAGGCAAAATACAGAGTATGTCAGATGGGAACAAATGCCAGGAGACAAGTAGAAAAGGCAGATGGTGATGTCTGGGTGTAGCTTCAGTTTAGGCTGAAATGCTCAGTCTAAATTTGCAAAATATTTACTAGAGATGGTAAGGAACAACGCCCAGGCAGAACAGAAGCTGGCCACCACACTAGAGCAGGGTTCTTTTCAGGTTGGGGACCAGGTATTGATTTTCACGCTCTTCAACCCAGCAGGAATAAAAAGTCCTGGTATGTAGGGTTAGGCCTTATTCATTGATTTACTCAATCATCTGCTGGGCAAATAGTCACGGAAAGCCTCCTGTTGGCTGGCGGTGTTGAGATGCGGGCTCCACCAGCGCTATCCACTGATCTCAGGTCTCATTGTGCAGCTGACTGGGGCCTGTATAGGACAGCACTAAGCCGTCCTGGTACTAAGTCTCCTGAGTATGACTATTTCTTTCTCAGCTACTAGACTGACGCTCTAGGAGTGGAAAAGAGAGGGGCTGAGATGATCAGAAAGCTTCCAGGGGTGTGGGGAATGCAGAGGAATCTGGAAGGATGGCTATGCCGCGGGGGGACCTTACTCGTCTTTGATCGCCCCCTAGCGCCCAGCGGAGGGAACGGGAACGTGTGGAATGTGTGCCCCCAACAGAACCACAGCCAACTGATGACGGCTCCGCTCCCAGCTGAGTCCAGGCTCAGCCTGAGAACCCTCCCCAACACATTTAGCCATTGCTAAATGATCAGAGATGACAGGTGAAATAAACCCGAACAGCCATCCCTGATAGCTTAACGGTGTGGACATGGTAGGTGTTAGTATTAGTAAATTCATCAACAGTCTCCTGGGGGAAAAGAAACCCGGCTCCAGAAGCCAAAGCTGCTGTAGAGAAGCAGGATGGTCCAGGAGGGAGCCTTGCTCCCTGTGAAAGCTGGGGTTCATCTATTCACCCACGAGCTTCAAGAAAGACAGTGTTGGTTCCTGATTTCGAAGGCAGGTTCAAATCCTGGCTTTCTTGTTTGCAACCTATATGATCCGAAGTGAGTTAATTCATCTCTTGGTTTTCTTATCTACAAAATGGAAATAATAATGCCTTTCTTGTTGGACAGATGTCCTAAGAATCTATAAGTCAAATGCTAATGTATGCAATGTATAAATCTTATTTTTCCACAAAATTATAGATCCAAGAAATGGTATATTATCTTATTAAATTAAATCTAAGTCCAATCCTCTAGCCTACCAGAATGGAAAGAATTCAATTTTTGTCATTACAGGGACTCCACACCCGCATTTCCATAACAGCACAGGAAGATTCCTCCAGGACAAATTGCACATTTTCTCTCTCTCTCTCCTTTTTTTTTCCCTTTTTTTAAGTACCAGGCATGATTAAGTCCAAGGGCACTTAACTATGAGCCACATCCCCAGCCCTTTTTATTAAAATTTTTTTTTAATTTAAGACAGGGTCTCACTTCATTATGTACAGCCTCGATAAGTTGCTGAGATTGACTTCAAACCTGTAATCCTCCTGCCTCAGCCTCCCCAAGCCACTGGGATCACAGGCATGCGCCACCACACCTGCCACAAATGAACACTCTCAATGACTTCTGCTTCACAAAGTCAAGTGGAGAACTTTTCTTCTGTCACTTTTTAGCACTGTCACATATCCCAAGGACAGGAAATGCTCCGTGGCTACTTGCTGGGAATCAGGGCCAAAAAATATATATAGTGGAAACTAAAACCAAGCTAATATTTTAATGAATTATCTTGCTGTATCTATAAAGCCTCTAACATACTCCCTAACAAGTGTCATATGCCAATTATCTTTTCAATTATTCAACAGACCTTGTAAATCCCTAATACTTGCCTGACTCTGTTTTTGAACTGAGGTTTTCTCAACTTTGGCACTGTTGACATTTTGTACTGCATTTTTTTTTTTTTTTTTTTTTTTTTAGTTGTTGGGGAGGAAGAACGGGACATCCTGTGCATTGTAGGATATTTCCAAGAACCCTTGTCCTCTACCCACTAAATACCAGTAGCAGCCTCCACCCCATCATGACTCCAGACCTTACCAAATATCCCCTGGGTAAAACTGCGCCTGGCTTAGAATTCCTGAATGAAATAAATGGGAGAAAATCCTTACCCACATGGAGTTTACATTCTAGTGAGAGAGATAGACAATTAATAAACATATTTATAACAGAATGTCATATGAGGAGAGATGGCAGGGACTCAGCTCCTTTCTCTCCTGCTTTGCCTGGATAAATAAGAGCCCAGAACTATTCTGAAGACATAGACAATCAGGCCCTGATGAGAAGGTGTTATATTGATAAGCAAAAATCAGAGAAATGGAAATGGAATGATCTAAAACAATTTCCAAAAGAAATAGGATTATCATTTAAATAACCATATTGAAGGATCACTCTTCATTTCTTTTGGACATATTCTTATGCATAGAAAAATAATCTCATCAACAGAAGCATGGGACAGCCACACACTAAGGGGAAAAATTTCTCCTGCCTTCTCTCCAGCTCGGGGCCATTCTTTTAAACACTTAGGAAGGAATTTGGAGAGTGTCCCCATTCAATGAAGCCTTAAATTATGAAATAAGGCAAGAGCACATAATAATCAAGAATTATTTGAAATCCCACTGAAATTATTTTGTGTCACCTACGTGTGGTAAAATTTGGCTTTAAATAACTAGACTTAAAAATCCCTCTCTATACATAGTTTTGTACAATTTATAAACCAGAGCAAATTTATAAATTAAATAAACCTAACCACAAGAGTAATCAAATTCAAGTGACTGTGGTTTTGCTAAAACTATTTGCTGTTCTAAACATGCCCAAATTTTTTGCAGTTTTCCAGGACTCTGTGTGTCTTGCGGTGATTCTGTTCTCTCTACTTCTTCCTCTCTCAGAGCAGCTGCAAAACCTTTGTCCTCAGAGTGTGCAGAAATAGGATTTGACCTTCCTGGGATGGCAACACATCATTCTCCTACTAGTTCTGCTTCTTCTGTTCTTTCCTCTCCAGCCCACTAAAACCGTCCCATCGAAATCCAGATGCAAGCTGGTCGCAGTGGCACAGGCCTGTAATCCCAACACTTGGGAGGCTGAGGCAGGAGGATCCCAAGTTCAAAGTCATCCTCAGCAATGGTGAGGCACTTAACAACTCAGTGAGATCCTGTCTCTAAATAAAATACCAAAAAAAGGGTTGGGGGGGCTGGGGTTGTGGCTCAGCGGTAGAGCGCTTGCCTAGCACTTAAACGGCCCGGGTTCAATCCTCAGCACCACGTAAACATAAATGCATTGCATTGTGTACAACTAAAGCAAATAAATAAATATTAAAAAAAAAATGGCTGGGGATGTGGCTCAGTGGTCAAGTGCCCCTGAGTTCAATCCCTGGTACCAAAAAACAAAAAACAAAAACAGAAAGATAGAAATCCAAATGCAAACTTAGAGAACAGCACAACCGGCAGTCTCAGGCCCTATAGTCACTTGAGTCATCAGAATATGCTTTTTCTCTTCCTTTCAAAAATTATCAAAATGAAAGCCCTAAATTTAAAGGCTCTGGTGGAGAATTCTAGGACCCCTGATGATACATCCATAGGGTGCCTGTTGGAGACACTGGTACAATAGCTAAGGGAATTAAAATATCCAGGACTCAAATTCTGGCTCTACCAACTCTAGCTGTGTGACACTGAGAAAGAGCTATGTGATTTCTGCTAGGATTGTTGTAGAAAACACTTGAAACTAGCATTTAACAAATGCTAGCTATTTTGACCTGTGGCTATCATTATAGGACCATGTGTCACCCAAGACTGGGTCCCACATAGATGTTTGCATCTGAACAAAGACCCGGAGAAAATTGTGAAGGTGGTTGTCTCTGCTTCCCTGCCCCTAGACGTCTAGTGCCCTCTCAACATCTAGATTCCTAAACACCACTCCCACCTGAGACACCAGGCTAGGTCTCCTTTAGCTACCAGCTCATTCTTCTGCCTTTCCTTGCCCCACCTTTGTTCCCTTCCAAAATACTAAGGTAGGGTGCATATTCAAATATCATTTATTGAGCAACTACAAGGTGCTAGGCACTTTGAATATCAATTTTATTTAATCTTTTCATTGTGTGTCTGAAACAGTAAGAGCTCAATCATGTTTCACTGAATCCATCAACAAATGTCACCTTGACTGAGGTTATGCCTAGAAGAGATGGGATTTGATCCTAAGAGGGACTCCATGGCTTTTAACCCTCTTTACTCCACCCCCAGGGGTCAGCAAACTTTGTGAAGGCCAGAAAGTAAATGTTTAGGCCATATGGGCCGTTCAGTCTCTATTGCAAGTGCTCAAACCTGCCTGCCACTGTAGACCAGAGCAGCCATGGAAAATGCATCTACTGAATGTGTCTGTGTCCCAGTAAAACCTTACATATAAAGAGTGAAATTTGAATTTTATATGATTTTTGCATGTCGTGAAATAGTACTCTTCTTTTTTATTTTTTTCCCATAACCATTGAAAAGTATAAACACCTGGAATGGGGGTTTAATTCAGTGAAATAGTGTGTGCCTACCATCCAGGAAACTATAGATTAGATCCCCAGCACTAAAAAAATAAAACAAAATAATTCAAAAAGTGTAAAAACTATTCTTACCTAATGGGCTATTTAGAAACAGACAGTGGACTGGATTTGGCTGGGGGCTGTAGTTTTCCAACCCCTGCTCTACACCGGGTCACCTCCCAATGTCCCAACTCTCTCAGCCCTCCCCTCAGCAGGAAGAAGGAATGGAATTCTGGATAGTAGAATTTCAGGCTCTGACCAGTTAAATCAGATCAAATCTTCCAACCATTTCTGAAGTCGTGCCCCCCAGGCAATGGTCTGTCTCCCCAAAAGCCTCCCCCACATGTGAACACCCACTGTTGGGTACCCAGGATTCACAATTCCTTCCAGATAAATTCTAGATTATTTCAGGATTAAGTTAGGTGCCAAATAATAAAGTTGGTCCATTCCAAGAGGGCAATTATCTCATCTGTTAATGAAAGAGCAGTCACATATCAGAGCAAAATCCCATCTGGTGTATTCATTACAGGCAAAATTAAGATAAGTGAAACTTGCCTTATCCCCTTATTAAGTCAGACAAATGACTACATATATTTTCCGGGTAAGAGGCTGTTTAGAAGAACGAATCTCTATATTTTACAAATGTACTTTCCATTTTCTTCCTACCAAGGATATTCAGAAAAAGAAAAAGAAAAAAACTTGCCTTGCTGTAAATCACAGAAGCTCTAGTTGTTTTTTCTCTCTCCAAATGAGACATTGCCTGACATCTAACATGTGGCAAGATCTGAGAGAAGTTTCCACAAATTGGTAAAATTCTTTCTACATGAATATGTAATGTAATCTTCTTGTTAAATAAGAATAGATAATTTCCCCCAAAATGAATTCAATAAAGGGGCATAGAAAGAATAAATAATTCTAATACTGTTCTTTAATTCTGCTTGTAATTTTCCAAATTCCAGACTGATGGCAACATAGTGGGCCCATTCTACTACACACTATTTCAAAATGTTCATGCTCGTTAGGAAGTCCACAGGAACAGTGTTTCCAAGAAGCCTCCAAATGCAGTGAACTTGCCTCATTTTATAGCAAAAGAAAAAGTCATTATTTTGTCTTAGTTGTCTCTATCATTTATGCCTGTAATCAACAAATATTTATTGAGCACTAACTCTGGGGCCAGGACCACAGGGTGCTAAGTATAATTATAAGGCATTCTATAAAAGTACAACCTTCATCCTTAAGGAACTCAACGTTTAATTAGGGAGATGAGAATTATGATAATGATGATTGTATTAAGCACATAAGCATTGATTATTTATCTGACATAGTGTTCAATGATCTGCTTACATGATCTCACTTAATGTTCTCCCACCCTAACAATGTCTGAAATAGGTGTTCTTAATATTCCCATTTTACAGATCAAGAAACTGAGGCAGCTGGGGATGTAACTCAGTGGTAGAGTGCTCACCTAGCATATGTAAGGCCCTGAGTTAAATTTCCAGCACCCCCCTCCACACACACACACACACACACACACACACACAAAGAGAAAGAAAGAAAGAAACTAATTAAAGTTTAAAAAGATTCACTAACAAACCCACGGTAATATAGCTGGTAAGTAGGTGGATCTGAGATATGAGCCCAAAAGAAGACTGAGTCTTGAGCTTGCTGTACTAGAATTGTACATAAATAGCCATAAATACAGAGCTGAAAGTGGCATCCGCCCTAGGAGAGGAACAAATAAAATGCCACAACCCTGAAAGAGTGAAGGGGTGACTTTTGACCAGAACAGTCAAGGGAGACTTCATGGAGCAAGGATGGAGGAAATTTGGAAATGAAAGGAAAGGATTCCAGGCAGTGGGAACAGCATGGGTGATGGCACAAAGGTAGGAAATCACAGGACAAATTCAGGAAAAAGCAGTAAGTCCAGTTTGATGCCAACTGTATACGTTATTGGGTGAAGCAGGAGATAAAATAAAAAGACAAGTGAGGGTCTATTCACAGAAGGCCATTAAAAATGGAAATTTAATAACAGGTACAATGGCACACGCTTGTGATCCCAGCAACTCAGAAGGCTGAAACAGGAGAATTGCAAGTTCAAGGCCAGCCTCAGCAACTTAGCAAGACCCTGTCTCAAATTTTTAAAAAGGAGCCGGGGCGCGGTGGCGCATGCCTGTAATCCCAGCACTTGGGAGGCTGAAGCAGGAGGATCACGAGTTCAAAGTCAGCCTCAGCAATGGCGAGGCACTTAGCAACTCAGTGAGACCCTGTCTCTAAATAAAATACAAAAAAGGGCTGGGAATGTGGCCCAGTGGTCGAGTGCCCCTGAGTTCAATCCCCAGTACCAAAAAAAAAAAAAAAAGAAAGATTTTTTAAAGGGCTGGGGGTGTGTTTCATCCCCCAGTACTAGCAAAATAAACAAACATGTGAATTGAATGCCACCTGGCACTTTAGAGTGTGCAAGACTCTATGAGTAGCTGTTGTCTTCATTTTACAAAAGGAAAAGTTAAATTTCAGAGCAGCAGAGTTGTTCACCCAAGGGCGTGCAGCCAGCAAATTTTAGATGGCATCAATTTGTTCAAATGCTGTTCATTAGCAAAAATACTACACTGGGTGCTACAGACAACCAGGAACCACACAGAGGTCATCATGGCTTTCACACCACCAGCAGCCCAGTTGCAAAGGCAACCTCAGTGCCATTTAAGCCTGAAGACGCGCAGGAGTTTGCTTGATAACGGACCACAGACACATGTTCAAAGTCCCTTCTAGAGTTTTCCTTGAGACCCAACTCGAAAGTCCTCATCCACAAAGATTTCCCAAACTCTGGCCTCCCAGTGCTGTCAACAGCTTTCCCCCACCACTCCCATAGCCACCGACTCTGTCCCACAAACTTACACAATCTTGCTGCTGTTATCACCAAACTAGTTACTAATGGGTACCTGCTCACCTTATCTCAAGTGCTCCTCAGGACTCTCTTCCTGCATTCTTTTTAAGTCATGAAGGAACTTTTGGGGTTCTGAATGCACAAGCAATGATTGACCAAGAGGCTTGAGTGACTGTTCAAATGAATGGACAGGATCCTATGAAGACAATCTCTGAATGTTTGCTGCCGTGTACATTGAATTCCACTCCCCTTATCAGTCCCTAAAGACTTTAGTTATAGGCATTTTTTTTTTTTTTTTCAGTACCAGGGATTGAACCCACAGGTGCTTAACCACTGAGCGACATCTCCAGCTCTTTTTTATTTTATTTTATTTACAGACAGTGTCTCACTAAGTTGCTTAGGGCCTTGCTAAATTACTGAAGCTGGCTTTGAACGTATGATCCTCCTGCCTCAGCCCCCAAACCACTGGGATTACAGGCGTGCACAGCAGCACCTGGTCTTACGGGTACTTTTTTAACAAAAATTTCAAAGTCATCCCTGTGTGCATATCATAGTATCATTCCCTAGTCATGCAAATTCTTGCCTCTAATCAAGTGCATCAAAGGCCTGATGACTTGGGTTATAAATTCCATGGTGACCATTGCTAACAGTGCAGGGTAATTCAAGAGGAATCTATTCCCAATATTTACAAAACACCTATTATGCGTAAGACACATGTGCGTGTGTACTTTTCCTACAGGGAAACAGGAACACGTACTTGTCATGTGCTAGTAAAAAGTGCTAGGAATTGTATTTACATTATTTTTTTCTGTAAGGTTTATAGTGAAAAAGTAGAATGCACACAAGGATTTCTTCTATTGCTTAAATTGGTGCTTAACTATTAAATCTAATCTGATTGATTAAACAAGGAATATTATTTGTATCACGTAGGCTCCTGTGGGTCCCCACACATCTGCTATAGGGAACAAGCACCTTGGTCCTCAAGAGCTGGTGCCCTGGGGGTAGAGCAGCACTCCACAGCTTTGTGGAGCCGCTGGCTCACCTGACCTGACCTTGTGTTCTGTTCTTAACTGTCCATAGTTATGAACTATGCTGCTGTTTATTTTAAAGTAAGAAAACTGTTGCTTTTGATTGGATTGTATGTTTTCTTTGCAATTTGGAGACTATTTGTTTCTGTTCTGATCCCATGATGTATGCCTGTGAGCCTGCAATAACAAAATATACTTTTTCTCTTCCTAGGGCTACAATAACAAATTACCACAAATTAGTTGGCTTCAAACAACAGAAATTTATGTCTTCATAGTTCTGGAGACCAGAAGTCTAAACTTGAGGTGTTGGGACTGGGGGTGTAGCTCAGGAGTGGAATGACATATGCTCTGCATGTGTGAGGCCCAAGGTTCCATCCCCAGCACCAAGAAAATCAAAATAAAATGAATTTTGAAAACTTCAAGGTGTGAGCAGGATTGGCCCCTCCTGGAGGCTCCGGGGAGAACCATTTCCTCCCCGTTTCCCAGCTTCCTGTGCTGCTAGTGATCCCAGCATTCCTTGCTTGGAGGTGCATCACTCTGGTCCCTGTCTCTGTCGGGGGCTTTCTCTTTGGTGTTGGACAGTCCTTTCCTCTTCTGTTTCCATGGAAATACATGCCATTGGATCTAGGGCCTACCTGGTTAATCCAGGATGACATCATCTCCAGATCTTTAACTTAATTACATCTACAAAACCAACCAACCAACCAAAAAACCCTTTCTCTAAATAAGGTCACATTCACAGGTTCTCCATGCCATATCTTTTAGAAGTCAGGGAGAGGCACCACTCAACCCACAGTATTACCTAGACGTATTCTTTTTCGATCACAAACTTTTATACTGAAAGTTCCACAAGAAAAATGAAAATAATCATTATTACAAGTTTGCAACTCTCTAGCTCCTAATCCCTTTGGTTCTTCTGAAACAATTATTTTATAATAAAACTTTCATTTTAAATGAATAAATAATTCATATACATTAAAAAAATAAATCAAGTTTTCTTAGGATGATAACTAGTTATATAATTGAATTAATGCCTGTGAAGCACTTAGACTATTGGCCCATAGTATGCATAATGAGTTAGATAAATAGAATTGTGTTCTGAAAGAGGGGACTGTATTACTGTCGCATTTTGCAGATAAAAGAATAGGAAGTTCAGTGAGGTGCAGTTACCAGTCCAACCAGCAAGAGGCTGTGATTCAAATTCATATTCTTTGACAAATTCACTGTCTGCACCATGGTGCCTGGTAACAAGGGTGATGCTGGCAAGGAACAGGGACTAGATGCAAAAGAGAGAACCTGGTGAGGTACTCAAGGTTGGTGGGGAAGAGGGGGTTGGTGCAAATGAGAAGATGGTAAGTTTTTTGCAGGAGTGATGCTCCAGGCCACGCAGGGGACAGTCCCCACTCAGGGCAGACCTGGTCATATAACCTTCATCAAGGCTGAGGAAGGAGACATTGACCATGCTTGAAGTATAGATGAGATGTCTCATCCCTCCCCCACTATAACACACAAGATTGAAGGAATAAAAGACAGGGAAACCAGATAGATTTTGTTTCAGAAAAAAAAAATGCAAACAATAGGACCCTGGTATATACACCATCTAGGCAAAAGAAGATTGGAAGTACTTATTTATACAGATATAACTTCTGCTACTTTTCTTTAAATTGCTCAAATTTTCTAGGCACAACAGATTCTCATTTTATAGTACGAAAACCAACAGTAGCTATTTTCAAGGCATTCTACTAAAAAATGAACAGTCATTAAGAGTACACAGGTTGCCGGGCGTGGTGGCGCATGCCTGTAATCCCACACTTGGGAGGCTGAAGCAGGAGGATCACGAGTTCAAAGCCAGCCTCAGCAATGGCGAGGCACTTAGCAACTCAGTGAGACCCTGTCTCTAATAAAATGGAAAAAAGGGTTGGGGATGTGGCCCAGTGGTCGACAGTGCCCCTGAGTTCAATCCCCGGTACAAAAAAAAAAAAAAAAAAAAAAAGAGCACACAGGCTGATGGCGACTCAAGCTGCCTCTGCTGAGGCCTCACGGAGGTCAAAGAGGGAACAGAGAAAACATGCAGAGACCTCAAGATAAATAATAATAGTCATAAAGAGTCCATGGCATTCGGGAAGGTGACTGTGCCTGTTGTAGGGACTTTCATTAGGAGCAGATCATGAAATGGAATGATGAAGGAGAGGAGCTGCTAAATGAATACTTTGAATCAGTATTTATTGAAGAAGACAATGGGGAAATTCCTGTTCCAAGGACACATTTTATGGCAAAGCGGAGAACAGCCTTGACAGAGATTCCTCAGTCTCTGAGGAGAAAGGTACGGAGCTACCTGAGGGACGCTGCAGTAAATCATGAGGACCAGATGGTTTTCATCCATGGGTTCTGAATGAGGCAGTGGGAATCCTGAGCTGAGTGAGTAGGGCGCATAATAGATGCTTAACAACAGCAGAGATCCCTGAAGATCCTGAGGGCATCAGATGTGTGCAGGGTGTGTGTGTGTGTGTGTGTGTGTGTGTGTGTGTGTGTGTGTGTGTGTTTGCTCCTTGCACATTTTGGGACCTTCATGCATATGCATATGCAGTGGGTTTGATTTTCTACCATTTTTTTTTAAATAAGTACCAAGAAAGGGTTGTCAATGAAATAAAGGACAGAGGAATTTAAAGTAGTGGAAAAAGCATTAAAAGATTAGAGAAAAAATTCAAGGAGAAATTTAGGAACATTTAAGCAGTTATTTTCCAAGCCCTCTGAAAGATGCTGGATATAAGATGAATAAACATGCTCTCTATCTAAAGAAAAAGCTTACAGGCTAATGACTTTGTCATTTTTGTGGTTCTGCTATTGGCTTTGGATAGCAAATGGCAATGAAGCATCTTCTAACACCACCAGAGGATGCAAGAAACATCTGGTAACTTTTTCCTCCCTAACAAAACCATGAAGAACGTTTCAGTGTATTTGGCAAAATCTGGGAGCCAGAAAAGCAGAGGTAGACTTTCACTTCCATCCCATAAAAGCCAATTTCTGGTTCCTAAGAGTTATCTAGTAACAATGATAATACCAGAGAAATTAACATTTATTGAGTGCTTACTATCTGCCAGGCGTGCGCTCTCTCTCTCAATCTCTCTCTCTCTTTTTTTTTTTTTTTTTTTTTTTTTGTGATGCTGGAGATGGAACCCAGGGCTTTGTGCATGAGAGGCAAGCACTCTACCAACTGAGCTATATCCCCAGCCCATCTGTCAGGCTCTTGCTCAGTTCTCTACCTATATAATCTCATTTAATTTGCATTAGTGGTTAATGTACACTAAACCTAGAATTTGAAGCTTTATGGTCCAGTTCCAAAGTTCATGCTTTGAACCTTCAATCTACACCGCCTCTCTATATATGTATATTTTACTTATAAAAAGAAGCAGCAGTTTCACAAAACAACAGTTGTTCTTGTTACAGGTGATTTCTTTTGTGATTCATTAAAAGAATGATGTTCCCAAACCTCCAGTTAATTTCCTGGCCCACCAATGGGTCACAGCCAACTGCTGATCTAGAGAAACAATGGGCTAATTAAGCAAATAACCATATTCTCTTTGACTTTGAGGGATTCAAAGCTAGATGAAGCCTTTGGAATTAAAATCTGAATGCACTGAAAGAGCGAATCACAGCTCTTCTCAATTGTCTTGGACCATTCCAGAAGCTTTTATGTTTCTTCAACTTACCATACTTTTCTCTAAGTGCTATTTCCCCCCCACATTGTATTGTCAGCAAAGGGCCCCAAGAGTTTAAAAAGAAATTATCTCTTATTGTGACCTGAATCTTCTATCCACTGATTCTAGTTTTACCCCTTGAGAAACAGAATATTCAAGTAATTCTTTATCCAATATGTCTCAAGTATTTTGGTGTGCACTCATATTCCTCCTGATACATCCTTTCAGAATAAATATTTCCTGATCTTTCATCCATGTGTGAATCAAGACAGACCACCTAATCCAAATTTGCCCAGCAAAACAAACTTCACCGGTTTACACAGAGAGGAGGCCAAGGATTGTTCTAATTTATGGTACAGCCTGATCTGGGGGCCAAAACAATGTCACCAGGAAAGACCTATGTCTCTCGGCTCTGCTCCCCCACATCATGCTCCAGTCTTCCTTGCACTGGGAATGAAGCAGCCCCAGATCTTACCTGTTCTCAGGAACAAGTTCCAGCAAGGAGAAAAAAAAAAAAGAATTTCTTCCACAGTCATTTCAGCCAAAAATTTTCTTCCATTTTATTGGCTCCGATTGGGCCATGTGCTTGATCTTCCAGCTGTTACCGTGGCCAAAGAATGTGTGGATGCTTCTCATGAAAACCAAGACCGAGTCACAGAGGAGGAAAAGTTTATTTGGGGCTCACAGTTTCAGAGGTTCAGTCCATGGTCGGCTGACACCATTGCTCAGCTGAAGGAAAGCTGCTGAGGTCAAGGCAGTCAGGAAGCAGAAAGAGAGAGAGAGGAAGGGTCAAGAGCATGCCTCCAGTGACGTACTTCCTCTAGCCATCTCCCCTGCTTACAATTACCAGCTGGTAGTCCATTCAAATTATTAATCCATCCAATGAATTAATCCACACATTATGTTACAGCTCTGTCATCTAATCACTTCACCTCTGAATATTCCTGCACTGGCTAATACACGAGCTTTGGGGGGAACATCTCATATTCAAACCATAAGACCTACCATACACCAAGGGAACGCCTGGTCAAAAAGTAACCACTAATTATTTTTCTAGTGCACCCTCCTCTTTGTAGCTTCTACTGTGTCCCTGGGACAGAATTAGTCACTTCTTTCTCAGACCTCCTATCAGCACTGCTGCTATATTGCAACTACTCACGTTGCAGGCTCATGTTCCTACTGACGGAGTCCCTTGAAGATGGAGATCATTTTATACATCTCTATACCCCGTATGCTGAGAAAACACCTGATAAAGAGGCATTCAATGATTGCTGTTTGAATGAATTATCCTGATGCTACGGAAGAGGAGACCCCACAGCAATTCTCTCTACATGGGATCAACTGCATCTTGCTCATCCTTATAGATTTCAGTATTCACACCCATAAAATCCACAGGGGGAAAAAATTGATTTTTGATGTGTTGGGGCAAAGCAGGAGGAAAGGAAGGTCCAGGAAGCTGAGGATTGTCAGGTGACAGACATGGAATCACAGATAGCAATTACACATTTGGACAGCTAAATCAAAGACAGCTGGAATGGCAGAATGAGCAGTCAGCAAGAACCTAAGCACTACCGAATTGGTGGGAACTGAGTCTAGGACTGGTTTTGCTTACTCTGCTTCTTTCTCAATTGCCAGGGATGCTGGGAAGGGGAAGAAGACAGGGATGAGTCTGGAGGAAACTGGTCCTGACTGTGCCTACTAGTCACAGTTGAGGTGGGAAGAGGAGACCCAACAGCCACTATTTCCCAAGCACCCTGGGTGAGGTTTTAGGATCCCAGTGATGAATGACATAAGTATAGTTCCCGTCAGTAAGTTTACACACTACTGGCAAGAGCTGCAAGAATTACCGTCTCACATATTATTACAGAGTCCTTTCGCTCCTCAAATGAAAGAAGTTATACAAATGAAGACACACTTAACTGAGAAAATCATTATGTTTATTAATCTTTCAATGCACAGTGTTATGCTAGAGGATAGAGATGATATACATGTTATTTATTTGCCTCAAATAGGGAATCAAGCCAGGGAAGAAAACAGAAGCTACCTACGGCAAAGCCGGTGCCCGGAGCAGAGCTGTCCCACACGCGCCTGTGGGAACCAAGCCCGGCGGTGCCTGCGCCCTCTTCCTCTGCGCCCATCGCAGGCACTGGGCGTTGCCGGAGGGGTGTGAAACGCAAGGAACGATGCCTGTGCTTTTCTTACTGCCTCCCGAAGACAATCATTATTCCTGGAATGACGATTTGTAAGCTCAACCTAATTACAGCCAAATTGATTAAGAGATGCATAATCTAAGGATTAGCATTCGGGCAAATGCTGCTTAACTTAGCCACCAAGGATTTAAAAGAGGAAACAGCTGCGCTCTTCAGGAAGTGGTTTGGAATAAAAGAGTGGGTTTTGCCAGTAAAATTCAGCCTTAGAAAGTTCGTAGCATCATCTCCTTATTTGAACTCCCAAACTGGAGACTTTCTGGGGTCAGATGCTCTTCTGACACTGTTCCCGGGCCTGTGGGGGAAGGTACCCACCTCATAGATGTCAAAGACAGGCTGAGGCTCCAGCTTCCTCACGAGGAAACAGCATGAATTTTCTTAGCCTCACTGCTTCCCTCAAAATATGGATGAGAGCTGGGCGTGGTTCCACATGCCTGTAATCCCAGCAGCTCTGGAGGCTGAGGCAGGAGTTCAAAGCCAGCCTCAGCAAAAGCAAGGTGCTAAGCAACTCCGTGAGACCCTGTCTCTAAATAAAATACAAAATAGGGCTGGGGATGTGGCTCAGTGGTTGAGTACCCCTGAGTTAAAAAAAAAAAAAAAAAAAAAAAAAAGGATGAGAATGGACACCTTACAGGGACCATTGTGAGCAATAAATAAGTAAGCACATAATGTTGCTAGCATACTATGCAAGAATTAAGAGGTTTTCAATCAGTGTTCCTTCCCTTGTATGTTTTTTTTGATAAACGTTTTGAAGTGGTATTTTTTGTTGTTGTTGTTTAGCTGCTAAACTGCTTAAGTAAATGAAGTATTCATTCTTTACAGAAAAGAAAAATTTCTTCCTTAGTTGTCTTTCATATCACATAAAGAGCCTTACCAGAAAACTTAAGAATATTGAGAAAGGTAAAAAGCAGTGTGAATATTTGTGTGGGTTTTCCCTGTAAGTTAAAAAGTTATTCTCTTAGTAGGTAGAAAAAGGCAAATGACTTGACTTCTCTGTGCCTTAGTTTAAACATTTATAAAATGAGAAAAATAATAACCCTTCCTCATAAAATTGTTAAAATGAGATGAGTTAAAACATATGAAATTCTTAGAACAGTGCCTGGCACATAGTAAATAAAGTAATATCAGTTGGTGACTATCATAATGATACTGTGTAACAATAATAATACTTAAAAGCCCTTAACATCAAGGGTGGTCCAAGTATGCTATCACTTAGATAATAAAAGTAAAATATTATTTTTAAAAAGGTATTCTCTTTTGTTAAGTTTATTCTCTATAGGAGCTGTCTCTCTGTCAAACAGAAATAAATGAACATCCACTCTGACTTCATTTTATAGATTTTCAAACCAGAAGATAACAAATTTCTTGCTTTTTTATACTAAATCTCTTTTTAGGCCCACAGCGAATTGGATAAATGCTCTGATATTAGGCCATTAGGCAGAATTTCCAATGATAGCCATTTTTCAAGTCCTTCTCCACCCTTGTCTCCATTTACTCCCATAAAACATCAAATCAGTGCCAACTGGCCTCCAGGGCGGAGCCTTCCTATTTATTCCTCACGGTCCCCACTCTGTCTTTCCCACCTCTTTCCCTGCCATTCGGTTCAGTGCACACTGAGGTTCAGCAAATCAGACAACTTGTGAAGCTCCACACACCCGAGCCTTCTCTCAGGCCCGCTAACTGCTTGGGCTTCTCTCTGTATCTGAACTGCTCTATCCAAGACCACAGGAGCACTCTATACGTACATACTGACCAAAGAAAGATGCTGAGCTACAAGAGAGCCTGCGTACCAAAGGAACTGCATGCTCTTCATGGGGCTTGCTGCACACCTTTACTCTCTGATCATTTCTGCTTTTGGCTTCAATTAAAGAAGAATGATAACTGTCTCTCAATTTTCACCCTGGGACAGCAGAACTAGTCCCCGGCCATTCTGCAAATCGATGCCAAAGCAGGCCATGCCATGGCACTGATGATGGAAGGAAAACAGAATCATCTAGATGCTTAGAATAAGGCTGGACATGGAGGCTCGATGAAAAATGGGTTTTACAAACTGAGTAGCTCATCTACTGAACTGCCCGCACTCCGAGGTGCTGTCATGAAAGATACGGTTAGATCCATTCTTTGCCCATGAAGGACTTGTAATGCAGTGGGGAAGGAAAAGATCCACAAGAGAGTTCAGACCACTTCAGTGCTAAGCTGATGGTACTGAGAAAGTACCACTGTAATTCTGAGAAAAGAACGATTAGTTGTAGCTAGAACAAAAAAGGTGCATAATAAAAAGTTGGAGTCTTCAAAGTACAAAAATACTATGAAATTCACTTTAACCAGGTTAATAACTTTCCCCCTAAGTTTATAATTTCATCCATATTTCATGCAGGCCTCAGAACACTTTAGCTGTGCTGTACTGTGTCCTACATCCTTATGAATACTATTAAAAAACACATATTCACATGAGCGACAAAGCCGTAACTCAACATTTCAGCACCGATGGCTTTCAAAGAGTTATAGGATTTTAGAGCTGATTCCAGTCATTTCCGAACTCAAATAGAGAGCCAAACTCTTCTACTTCCTTTTCCAGAAAGTTAAGGAATACCTAATATGTTAAAAGTCTGAGTAATTTTTTGTTTCTCAAAACACTGACCTAGGCTGTGAATTACCCAGATTGCCTTCCTCGTGGAAAACTGCCTATAGTGTGAGGCACATGGAAGGGCCAGGGCACGTAGGAGGTGCTTGGTGCTATGTCTGCCATTGGTGCTGCTTCTGTTGTTAGCATTATTACCATGACTACTACTGCTGTGGCTTCTCCTACTGCTGTCAAAGGTATGGTTCTCTATTCACCAGCTCTTTCCACGCCAAAGGGTTGGGAACTTAGCCTGGACCAGAGGTTCTTAACTTGGAGTCCAAAGACCTGTGAATGTGGATGGAAAAATTTTATATCTTTATTTTCACTAGTCTCTAAGGAAATTTAGCATTTCTTTTGATTATGATTATAATAAGAAGAACCAAATATTTTCATATCACTTTAAAGTTACGCAGAAATATCATTTATCTTTATCAATGCTTCTCACCACTAGAGTATTATCCAAGAAATTAATAAAGAAGCATACATGGCTCTCCGCGCACCGTTGTTGGTGGGACTACAAAATGGTGCAGCCAATATGGAAAGCAGTATGGAGATACCTTGGAAAACTTGGAATGGAACCACCTTATGACCCAGCTATCCCACTCCTTGGTCTTTACCCAAAAGACCTGAAAACAGCATACTACAGGGACACAGCCACATCAATGTTTATAGCAGCACAATTCACAATAGATAAACTGTGGAACCAACCTAGATACCCTTCAATAGATGAATGGATAAAGAAAATGTGGTATGTACACACAATGGAGTATTACTCAGCAATAAGAGAGAATAAAATCATGGCATTTGCAGGTAAATGGATGGAGTTAGAGAACATAATGCTAAGTGAAGTTAGCCAATCCCATAAAGCCAAATGCTGAATGTTTTCTCTGATATAAGGAGGCCAATTCACAGTCGGGTTGGGATGGGGAGCATAGGAGTATTAGAGGAACACTAGAATGGCCAATGGGGAGGGAGGGGAAGGGAGGGGGCAAAAAGGTAAAGAAAAAAAAAAGATGGTAGAATGAGATGGATATCATTACCCTAAGTGCATGTATGAAGTCATGAATGGTGTGAATATACTTTGCATACAACCAGAGATATGTAAAAATGTGCTCTATATGTGTAATATGAAATGTAATGCATTCTGCTGTCATTTATAACAACTTAGAATAAAAACTAAATTAATTTAAAAAAAAGAATCCCCCCCCCAAAAAAGAAGAAGCATACATATCACTATATCATATATTTTGAGTTTTCTTATTTTCATAGGTGCATATATAACTGGCTTCCTTGGTAGTCTTATGCATTTTATAATATTCATTTTAAAATCATTACTTTGAGCAGGGCACAGTGGTACATGCCTATAATCCCAGCAACTTGGGAGGCTAAGGAAGGAGGATCCCAAGTTCAAGACTAGCCTCAGGTAACTTAGTGAAATCCTCAGCAACTAGCAAGACCCTGTCTCAAAATTTAAAAATGCAAAAATACAACAGCAACATTATGCTGAGAGGGATCAGTAGGCTTCACCAGTCTGCCAAAGGGGACCACAAGTTCAAAAAGGGTAGGAAGCCCTGCAGAGGCCACTCACAAAGCCCTGTTCCTGCTGCCCTGAGTGCCTAAACACCTGGCCTCCACTTCCTGGGGCCCCCCTTCACAGCCAGCTGGAATTTGCTCCCTTTGTGAAGCCTATCCCTCCCTCTCCACTGCTCAAAGCTTGCTCATTGCACTGACTTCCTGAATTTGTAGCTCTCCTTTTCTGACTCTGTGATCTTGGATAAATGTTTAAACTTTCTCAAATTCGTGTTCCTAACTGGCAAATTGAAGGTGTGATACTTAGAATGGGTGTGAAGATGATGCAAGTTGGCTGATAGCAAGGAATCAAGGTGATAGATAGAGTTGACATCCTGGTTTCAGGGGCCTTTTTTTTTTTTAATATTTATTATTTGTTTTAGTTGTATACAATGCCCTCGTTTTTACATGGTGCTAAGGATCAAACCCAGGCCGCACGTGTGCTAGGAGAGTGTTCTGCCGCTGAGCCACAACCCCAGCCCTCAGGGGCCTTTTATACTCAGAAATTCCTGAGAACTCCAGAAATTTTTGTTTATGTGAATTGTATCTATAGATATTTATGGTAGTCTCTCTCTGATTCTCTGTGCTGGGGGTAAACCCAGGGCCTTGTGCATACCAGGCAAGAGCTTTACCACTGAGACACATCACCAGCCCTTAATGTTTCTTCACTAATTCAATTTAAAATAACAATAATTGTGTGCATGTATAAATACGTAACAACAAATCCCATCGGTATGTACAACTATAATGTACCAATATAAAAATGGGGAAAAAAATAAAGTAACAATAATTAACTTTGTTATGTTTTATATAAATTACATGTTAATATAAAAAACTTTTTTATGGGGAAAAACTTGTATTTTCAAAAAACAGTAAGAAAAATGGCATTGTTTTCCATTTTTTAAGTATCTTTAGTGTCTGGCTTAGTGTGTTATATGGATTTACGCATATAAAGAACATTAGGCATCATATGGAGATGTAGTTGGAAAAGAGAGGATTGTTTTAATAGTCTTTTCCAATAACTGTGGATATTTTTCTCTCATACTCTATCAGTTGGAGTTGGAGTAGTTGGTTAGTTGGGTTAGTTGAGATGTGAAATCTGAAACAATATCAATAAACTTTTCATACTCCGTTGCATTTAAACACATCGATCTATCTTGTGCTTTGAATGATCTTTTACCTACATAAGATTTTAAACAATCATGCATTGGTCATTTGGAAAGTGTTGGTTCACTGAGTTATGTAGATCTTCCAAATGTTGACACATTTCATTATACCATATGAAAAAACTATATATCATATTCATTAAGAATACCACAATCTCATCCCAGGAATGTCTTTAGGTTGGGGGAAGCCAGCAAGTTCACAGTGGTGGATACAAGTCCCCCAAAATTCTGATTTTCACATGAAAGTTCAACTTGTATCACTGGCAACAAACATAATCAGTTGTTTTTCCTTGAAGTGACAAGGTCACTTCATTCATTTTCTTGTATTTTATTTATTTATTTATGATTCTAAGTTGTTATAAATGACAGCAAAATGCATTACATTTCATATTATACTTATAGAGCACATTTTTACATATCTCTGGTTGTATACAAAGTATATTCACACCATTTGTGACTTCATACATGCACTTAGGGTAATGGTATCCATCTCATTCTACCATCTTTTTTTTTTTTTTTTTTCACCCTTTTGCCCCTTCCCTTCCCTTCCCTCTCCATTGGCCATTCTAGTGTTCCTCTAATCCTCCTATGCTCCTCATCCCAACCCCACTGTGAATCAGCTTCTTACGTCAGAGAAAACATTCAGCATTTGGATTTGGGGGATTGGCTAACTTTACTTAGCATTATATTCTCTAACTTCATCCATTTACCTGCAAATGCCATGATTTTATTCTCTTCTATTGCTGAGTAATACTCCATTGTGTATATATACCACATTTTCTTTATTCATTCATCTACTGAAGGCATCTAGGTTGGTTCCACAGTTTAGCTGTTGTTAATTTTTTTTTTTTTTTTTTTTTTTTTTTGGTACCAGGGATTGAACTCAGGGGCACTCAACCATGGGCCACATCCCCAGCCTTTTTTGTGTTTTTATTAGAGACAAAGTCTCATTAAGTTGCTAAGAGCTATTGTGAATTGTGCTTCATTCATTTTCAAGAAAACATCTGCCAAATACCTGCATCTGAATAAACATAGCTTGTCTGTCAGCTGTTCTTTCAAGTAAAAATGGTGTTCCATTAAAAAATGTGGCTCACACGTGTGTTTTTGCCCAAGACAGTCACCATACTTAGGTGTGTAGCAGAAGTACTTATGATCATTTCTCACGCTGATGCAGAGTATTGAAATCTCAACTCAAGGGTTGAGATTTAATAAAATTAATAGTTTTTCCGGCTTTGTCAAAACATTCTTAAGTGAAACTGGCTAGCCACTCCCCACCTCCAGTGTATGCATGGAAATGATAAACATAATGATACATTAGTGGCACATTCTAGTGCTATCATTTGATTTGTTAAGGCACCAAAAGTTTTACCCACCATTGCTTTTACACCATTGGTGTGAATGCCAACCAATAAAAGAGCAAATAATGTCTTAGTATATTATGAAAATGTTTTTGACCTTGTAGACCTCCTGAAAAATTCTTGAGTAGCCCAGGGAATCATGAAGTTCACTTTGAATATCTCTTGCCTGTTTCATAGTATGTACTTAATAAATGTTGGCTATTGTCAGAATTAGCTATAAGGACTATAATTTCCTAACTAAAAATCTGGACTATGATATCTGCCATGATCTACATGTGAATAGGTAACAGGAAATGAAGAATGTCTCACCCCCCAAAATCATTTTGGGTTTTTTTTTCCCCCATTTTGCCCCATACTGTAGTTAGTATATCTAACATCTAAACATCCAAGCCCATTAAGGTAACAGGCCTAAGCCATCAACCCACAACTATACCACTGATCCAAGCCTGTAGCCGACTACAGCACAGTGCTTTATACAGATCAGGTGTTCAATAAATGGTTCTTAAATAAAGAAGTGAATGGCCAGGTGCAGGGGTACACGCCTGTAATCCCAGCACTTGGGGGGTTGAGGCAGGAGGATTGCAAGTTCAAAGTCAGCGTCTGCAATGGCGAGGCACTTAGCAACTCAGTGAGACCCTGTCTCTAATACAAAAACGGACTGGGAATGTGGCTCACTGGTCCAGTGCCCCTGAGTTCAATTCCCGGTACCAAAAAAAAGAAAAAGAAATGAATGAACAAGTGAACAACTTCCATCGTGGGCTTGTCAGCAACTCTGGTAGAAGGACAGAGAGTGATGACAGATGGTTAGTTTATTGTTGCTTGCTTCTAAGATAAATGTGATTTTTTTTTTTTTTTTTTTTTTTTTTTTTTTGGTACCATACCAGGGATTGAACTCAGGGGCACTTGACCACTGGGCCACATCCCCAACCCTTTTTTGTATTTTATTTAGAGACAGGGTCTCATTGAGTTGCTAAGTGCCTCACCATTGCTGAGGCTGGCTTTGAACTCGCGATCCTCCTGCCTCAGCCTCCCAAAGTGCTGGGATTACAGGCGTACGCCACCGCACCCGGCTAAGATAAATGTTTTAACTATAGTACTCTTGTTTAGAAAATTAAATGTGTGCTGCAGATTTGCACAGTGGTGCACACCTGTAATCCCAGTTTCTCAGGAGGTTGAAGCAGAAGGATTCCAAGTTCAAGGCCAGCCAGCACAACTTAGTGAGACCCTGTCTCAAAATTTTAAAGAAAGGCAAGTGAGGGGACTGGAGGTAAAAGATGTAGCTCAGTGGTAGAGTGCTTGCCTAGCAAGTTAAGGCCTTGGGTTCAATCCGCAGTACTACAGAAGAAAAAGAAGAGAAAGAAAAGAAATTAAATCTGTATAGTAACCAATCAAGATTGCCTTTTGGCGGGTAAATAACACTGGCTTTTTCCTTACTAAAAAGATAACATGGGGCTGGGCATGGAGGCACACCTGTAATCCCAGCAACTCAGGAGGCTGAGGCAGGAGGATCAAAAGTTTAAGTCCAGCCTCAGCAACTTTTCAAGACCTTAACAACTAGCAAGACCCTTTCTCAAAATAAAAAATAAAAGAGCTGGGGATGTGGCTCAGTGGTTAAGCACCCCTGAATTAATCCCCAGGAAAAAAAGATAGCATGGGGCTAGAGTTTGAATGCCTAGCACATTCAAGGCCCTCGGTTCAAATCCCAGGAACGCACACACACACATTTAAAAAGATAACATGTTAGTTGTACAATATATAGACAAAAAAAGAAAGAAAATTAATACTGATAATTCCACTATCTAGAAATAGCCTTTATTGAAACTTTGGTGTTTGTATTGATTTTAAGGCAAATAGATATGTTTTTTTAATTCCTGTTTTTACCTGCTTTTTCATCTAATACCCCACAATGATCCCCCTTCTATATTATCCTATGCACTTCTCTAACATAACTCTTTTATTTTTTATATTTATTTATTTATGTGGCACTGGGGATTAAACTCAGGGGCACTCAACCACTGAGCCACATCCCCAGCCCTTTTTTGTGTGTGTTTGGTTTTGTATTTTATTTAGAGACAGAGTCTCACTGAGTTGCTTAGTGCCTCAATAAGTTGCTGAGGCTGGCTTTGAACTCTCGATCCTCCTGCCTCAGGCTCCCAAGCCACTGGGATTGCAGGCGTGCGCCACCGCACCCAGCTAACATAACTTAATATGTACATATATCACATATCAGTGTACACAGAAATAATGGGCGGAGTGGGGTTTTGTCTGGATTTTACATTTTCCCCACATTATTCCTGTCCCATCCCATCACAGACAGGGACACTATGGATCGGGAGTAACAGAGTGGAACCATGGGTCAACTGCCGAGAGCTACTGATCACCCACACCTTCCTATCATGGTCACAGCGCCACAGCAGTGAGCAACACACCGGCGGCAGAAACAGCCTGAAAACAAGAAAGAAATAAGAATTGAAAACACCCACAAATAAGATATTTTAAGATGTATCTAGAGAGAAATAAGCTTGGATCATGTAGCCAAGAAAAAAAGAATTCCCCTCCTGGGAGGGGAAAGTAGTCAACAGGATGTGTGGCGAACTGTTCCGACGGTCCATTCAGAGTCAACTCAGAGGCTGCTCGAAATGAATGGGCAGAGACATAAAGACTAAAATAAGCAGGAGTTGGAGTATAAAGAACTCTATTACCGCAGAGCTGCGAGAGACATTGAGGTGGAGGTTAAGGGCACTCCGATCTAAATTCCCTGCTTCAGTTCTTTGAAAGCCGTGTCTCAATCTTGAACTTTCTCTTGAACTTCAAAGAGAGTCAATATGGTATGTTGACTATGAAAGAAACGTCAAACCAGGAAGAACACCACAAGAGAGAAAGACAGAGTCAACAGGCAACAGAGTGAGACTGCAAGTAAGAGGGAGATGGGTGATGGGATGGCCCCAGAGAAAACCATAAATAGTCTGTCTCCTAGCCCACCACCCGACCCCTCACAGTATACCATGAATTCTAATTCATACAGTAAATCAGAAGTCTGGGAACAGTACGTGATTTCTGAATTTTAGAAAGGTGGGAGAGGTCATTTCTTCACTCAACATGGTTCAGTGGCTTAACTAAGATTTAGAGAGTTCCCACTTCTGAGCTCTTGTAGTGAGGTGTTGAAAAAAATCTAACCCCTCAGACCAGTATTCTCCATCCTAAATTTACACTTAATTTATGCTCCTCAGCTCCATTATTTCTCCAAGGTTATTCTTCCAACTAAATCTGTCCACTCCATTCAAGCCAATCTTACCACAAATCCTTGAGCTCAGCCTGCCTCAATTCTGCCTCTAAGAACTTCCAAATAACCCTGCTCTATTTCATTGTTGCTTTGCAGTACTGGGATTCGAACCCAGGGCCTCATGCATGCTAGGCTAGTGTTCTACCACTGAGCTATATCCCCAGCCTCCCTCTCTGTTCTGATCATTCATTTATTCTAGTCATTTTAAAGAACACAGCTTATTTATATTGTCATTGACCTATTGCTCTCAAATTGTATTATCGGGGGTTTTGTTTATTCCTTGACTAGATCATAAGTTTCTCGAGGGCAGGCACCATGGCTTCTAATTGTCTTGATTCAAGAAAATGGAAGGTAGGAAAAAAGAGAAAGAAGGAAGGGGGAAGAAAGAAAGAAAAGGGAGGGATACAGAAGCGACAAGGAAAGAAGGAAGGAAGATAAAGATAAACCTGAGAGATTCTATCTTCTAAGCTTTTCTTTTTGGTACTGGGGATTGAACTCAGGGCTACTTGACCACTGGGCCACATCCCCAGCCCTTTTTTGTATTTTATTTAGAGACAGGGTCTCACTGAGTTGCTAAGTGCCTTGCCATTGCTGAGGCTGTCTTTGAACTTGTGATCCTCCCGCCTCAGCCTCCCAAGTGCTGGGATAACAGGCATGCGCCACCGTGCCCAGCTCCTATCTTCTAATATATAAAATGAAAATAATGACATGGAGCTGCTTGGTGAAGGTCAGATAGAGGTAAGTCTAATTCTAACGACTACGTAGTCAAAGGTTGCGATCGCCAACCTTTCTGCATCCTTTTACAATACTCTATCACCTTGTCTCAAACTGCACCTTTCTGATCGCTGTTTCTAAGAGGCAATTCTAAATGGAGTGGCCACCCATTTAGAACATTGCAGCCCAGGGGCTGGAGCTGCAGCTCAGCAGCAGAGAGCTGGCCTAGTATGTGTGAGGCCCTGGGTTCAATATCAAAAACAAACACAAAATTGCAACTCACCCCATCCCCTTTGCCCTGCTCCACTTTTTCCTTTTTTATGCCCTTATCACTTTTAACACACTACACAGTTTATTTACTTACTGTGTATATTTCATTAGTTCTTCCCCACCCCATCCAACGCTAACTCCAAGCAAGCTTCATGGTGGCAAATACCTTCATCTGTTCTATTCACTAATATAACTCCAGCCTCTGCTCAACTTGGACTGAATGAATAAGGCTCTCTTCAAATGTCGAATATAGGTTCTGAAATTTAAAAAAAAAAAAAAAAAAAAAAGCCACAACAGAGTCACAGTGGTCAGTGGGAAAATACTTCCTCAATAATGTTGCATAACTGCATTACTGGCCACCTAAAAACTGACCAGTTTTATTCATTCATTCATTCATTCATTCATTTTACTTATTTATTCACATGTACCTACACAAAGCAAGAAGCACTCTTGTATATATTTATTTATTTGTTTATTTATTTGCTGTGCTAAGGATCAAACCCAGGGCTTCATGCATGCCAGGCAGACACACTATCCCTGAGCAACATCCCCAACCCCAAACTGACCACTTTTGACCCCAAGTAAATTAAACACCATGATACACTGAGGGTGCAGAGCATGGGGCAGAACTTCACCTGGAGTGTGGCAAGTGTAGACTTCACCACAGGCCCCCTGAGGGGCTGGGTGTTAACCAAATGAAATGGTGATAAGGGTCGACAGGTGTCCAATCTGGCTCAGGGACCTTAATTGCTCCCTCCTCACTCATAGTGAAAGCCACAAAGTGCCTATAAAGGGCCTGGCCGTCCAGGGACTCTCTCCAGGCAGGTCTCATGTTTCCCTCCAGAACCTCTCGCTCCAGCTGGCTGATGTGGTACAGTCGCTCTCCCGCAACTCAGTCGCCACCCTCTCCCTGTCTCTTTGGTTGAAGCACTGGATTCCATAGGCCTCTTTGATTCCCAACTCATTGGTTTCCCCTTTGCTCCACCTGGTCTCCTTGCTTATCTGGGAAAGAAGTTTATACAGCCCTCAGAGACCTGGCAGGAAGAAAGAGTCTGAATTTTGTGCATGGTGAGAGATAGAGGTTTAATTTCATTTTGTTGCATATGGATTTCCAGTTTTCCCAGCACCATTTGTTGAAGAGGCTTCTTACCATGCACAAAATTCAACTCAAAGTGGATCAAGGATCTAGGAATTATACCAGAGACACTACACCTAATAGAAGAAAAAGTAAGCTCTAATCTCCAACATGTTGGATTAGGCCCCAAGTTCCTTAATAAGACTCCTATAGCACAAGAATTAATATCAAGAATCAATAAATGGGATAGATTCAAATTACAAAGCTTCTTCTCAGCAAAAGAAACAATCAGTGAAGCGAATAGAGAGCCTACTAATTGGGAACAAATTTTTACCACACGCACATCAGATAGAGCACTAATCTCTAAAATATATAAAGAATTCAAAAATCTTAACACCAAAAAAAACAAATAAGCCAATCAATAAATGGGCCAGGGAACTGAACAGACACTTCTCAGAAGGTGATATACAATCAATCAACAAATACTTGAAAAAATGTTCAACATCTCTGGCAATTAGAGAAATGTAAATCAAAACCACTCTAAGATTTCATCTCACATGAGTCAGAATGGCAGCTATTAAGAACACAAACAACAATAAATGTTGGAGAGGATGTGAGAAAAAGGCACGCTCATACATTGTTGGTGGGACTGCAAAATGGTGCAGCCAATATGGAAAGCAGTATGGAGATTCCTTGGAAAACTTGGAATGGAACCACCTTATGACCCAGCTATCCCACTCCTCAGTCTATACCCAAAGGACTTAAAAACAGCATATTACAGGGACACAGCCACATCAATGTCTATAGCAGCACAATTCACAATAGCTAAACTATGGAATCAACCTAGATGCCCTTCAGTAGATGAATGGATAAAGAAAATGTGGTATATATACACAATGGAATATTACTCAGCAATAAGAATAAAATCATGGCATTCGCAGGTAAACGGATGAAGTTAGAGAATATAATGCTAAGTGAAGTTAGCCAATCCCAAAAAGTCAAATGCCAAATGTTTTCTCTGATATAAGGAGGCTGATTCACAGTGGGGTTGGGATGGGGAACATAGGAGGATTAGAGGAATACTAGAATGGCCAATAGGGAGGGAGGGGAAGGGAAGGGGCAAAAGGGTGAAGAAAAAAAAGATGGTAGAATGAGATGGATATCATGATCCTAAGTGCATGTATGAAGTCATGAATGGTGTAAATATAGTTTGTATACAACCAGAGATACGTTAAAAATGTGCTCTATAAGTATAATATGAAATGTAAAAAAAAAAAAAAAAAAAACAAGAAAACATTTAGATAAAAGACCTTAGGATTTGGGGGCTGGGGTTGTGGCTCAGCGGTAGAGCACTCGCCTAGCAGGAGCGCAACCTGGGTTCGATCCTCAGCACCACGTAAAAATAAAGGCATTGTGTACAACTAAAGCAAATAAATAAATATTAAAAAAAAAAAAAAGACCTTAGGATTTAAAAAAAGAAAGAAAGAGTCTGAGAAACAGCCTTCCACAGCCTCAACAATGCCTCTCAGGGTGTCCAGAGTGTCATCTCAGAAGATGTACTTTCAAATACTAGTTTTGCCACCTCCCAGTTGACTGGCCTAAAGAAAACGTTGCCTCTCTGAACCCAACTTTCCTTTTCTGCAAAATAAGTTAGTTAGGCACGATGGTGCACACCTGTAATCCCAGCTACTGGGGAGGCTGAGGAAGGAGGATTGCAAGTTCTAGGCCAGCCTAGGTAACTTGGTGAGAACCTGTCTCAAAATTTTAAAAATAGCAAATAAAAAGGGCTGGGTATGTAGTTCCGTGGTATAATGCCCCTTGGATCAATCCCTGGTACCACACAAACACACACACACCCAGAGCAATGGACTTCAGGACATACCACCCCAAAATATGGCACCTTGGCATTTGAGAAAATAGCAGAAACAGAAAGATCCCTCTCATCTTCTCCCACCCTTCTACCTTGGAGCAAGCCATAAAAGAAATTCTCTGACCTTCCTCTCAAGTAGGTCACAAGACCCTCCAAAGGGGTCTTCCCTCTACATGGAAGAAAGGAATGCCCTTATCTCTGAAGATGCAGAGACACAGGGAGCAATTTGAATGCTGTGGTTTGGCTCTGAAGTGCCAAGGCCTGTGTGTTGAAGTCTTGGTCCCCAGTGGGGTGCTATTGTGAGGTGATGAAACCTTTAAGAGATGGGGCCTAGAGAGAGGGCCTTAGGTTATTAGGGGCCTGCTCTTGAAGAAGACAGTAGGACCCCAGCCCCTTCTCTTCCTTTTTGTTCCCTCCCTGGCCATGAGAAGTTTTGCTCCACCACACCCTCCTGCCATGATATACTGCTTTACCTCAGGCCCACAAGCAACAGGGTCAACTAATCATGGACTGAAATCTCCAAAACTATAACCAAAATTAAATCTTTTCTCTTTATTATTTGTTGCAATGATAGGAAGCTAACTAACCCACTGAGCAAATGGGCTTTACTAAATTCTCCCCACTTTATCATTAAATTATACCCTTTGTCCTCCAGTCAGATTTCTGCACAGCTGTCAAAAAAAAAAAAAAAAAAATCCATGTTTCTTTGGATCTTCCTTTCTAAAGTTTTCCACATCACAGAAAACTAATATCAAATAAATCTCTATGCTTTTCTCATGTTATTTGTCTTGTGTTATAAAGTCCTCAGCCATGAATCCAGTGATGGGTAAGGAAAAAATATATATATATATATTTCCCCCCCTACATAGGCAGATTCCCTTCTCAAGGTCTCTGTGCACACAGGCCCTTCCCCCATCTCAAGTGAAACTAGTCTAACTTGAGCTTAAAAATGTTGGATCTGTGTCCTGTGTACTAGCTCAGTATCAAAAAGCTTACAATATTTATATGATGTGTTGACAAGTCCCAAAGAGAATATTTCCATTATACCTAGGAAAATCCTGGCCTCTGAAATCAGGCCTGAATTAGTCCAGCTGCTTTCAAAGACACAACCTTGGTTATTTTTCCCCATTTGTAAAACAAACATGTAATAAATTTTCACAAACTTGTTATAAGGATCAAAAATAGATAGTATGTGTAAAGTGCTTGGCACAGCATGATATACTTCTGGTGCTTAGGGACTAATAGCTATTATTATTAAAATTAGTACTAGAAGTAGTCTAACATATTTTCTAGTGGGACTAAGGCTAGGATGAAAAAAAAAAAAAAATCTGGGATACTGTCCCTAAAGGCTAGGTCTAAATATGTTTCCATGGTAATATGTCACATAGTAGGTACTTAATTTTTGTAGTGCATCAATGAAGGAAGGACACGATAGAAGAAAGAACTGTGCAAAGGAAGCCAGATGCTTGACTTACCTCTATCACTAATTAAATAATGGGGGTCCTGTCCACACAGGACCTCTATGGACCCTTTTGGCTCTGATACTGAGTCTGACATGATTTGAAAAGGTCTAAAATAAATATGAGAAAAGAAAATGAAACTCTTAGTCTATCTCTGAGACCTATTGCTACAGATTAAACTTGTGGATCAAAATTTGTGTGTTGAAGACCTAATGCTGCCCAATGTGGCTGTATTTGGAGAAGTTGGGTTTTTGGTTTTTTTGTTTTGTTTTGTTTTGTTTTGTTTGTTTTTAATAGATAAAGAGCATGCCTTTATTTTGTTTTATTTTTATGTGGTGCTAAGGATCGAACCCAATGCCTCATACATGCTAGGCAAGCACTCTTCCAGTGAGCTACAGCCCCAGCCCCTTGGAGAAGAAGTCTTTATGGATGTTATTAAAGTTACTAAGGTGAAATGAGGTCATAAGGGCAGGGTCTTGATCCTAGAGGATTAGTGTCCTCACAAGAAGATACCAGAAATTTCACTCTCACACCTTCTGAGGACACAATGAGGAGGTGGCCTTCAGCATGCAGCATAAGAGCCCTTAACCTGACACCAGATCTGCCAGCATCTTGGTCTCAGATTTCCAAGGCTCC
Organism: Tamias sibiricus; assembly: GCA_025594165.1. NCBI lineage: Eukaryota > Metazoa > Chordata > Mammalia > Rodentia > Sciuridae > Tamias > Tamias sibiricus. The sequence goes on from CM046658.1 coordinate 55,877,168, forward strand.
AGAATTGTGAGGAAACTTTTAAGCCACCCAATCTGTGATGTTTTGTGACAGCAGCCCAAACTAAGACATCTGTCACAATGCCATATCCATTCAAAATTTCCAGTTCTACAGAGTGGGTTCCTACTCCAAACCTTTACAAATTTTACGTCCAGCTGCTCCTTAAATGAAATTAATGCATCTTTTTTTCAAATTTTTAGTTGTAAATGGACACAATACCTTTATTTTATTTATTTATTTTTCTGTGGTGCTGAGGTTCGAACTCAGTGCTTCATACGTGCTAGGCAAGCGCTCTACGCCTGAGCTACAACCCCAGCCCAAATTACTGCATCTTAACAGCAAATTGATAATTCTAATAAACTATTTCTTTTTTAAAAATATTTTATTTATTTGTTTTAGTTGTACACAATGCCTTTATTTTTACGTGGTGCAGAGGATCGAACCCGGGCCGCGCTTGTGCAAGGCGAGTGCTCTACCGCTGAGCCACAACCCCAGCCCCTAATAAACTATTTCTTAGATTGAATTTATATACACATTAAATAGTCTGTTTCAGAACAGTACCAGTTTAAAAAGTTGATACCTATTACTCTCCTGTCTAGCTAACAGTTATTGAACAAATTCATGTTTGCTTAGAAATTATTCACTGTAAACCCCTAAGATACTGAAGCAAATTTGCTCACCAGTTGATCCTAACACATTAAGTACTCTCTTGGCTGAAAGAATCAGAAAATCCCTTTCCCTTGCCAAAGGAAAAACAAAGCTGTTGACAAACTCTAAGAACAGCTAGTATAAAGGATAATTTCCTGGCCGAGAAGAAATTCCTGGGTAAACGAGTCTCATCTGGGAGATATTTGTAGTTTCTAATCACACTGTTCAACATGGTATCTACTGGTCAAATGGGATGATGGAGCATTTGAAGTGCAGCAAGCTCAAAATGACAGGTCCTTTAAGTAAAATATCTTATCAATAATTTTTATATCCATTACATGTTAAAATAATATTTTGGATATATTAGGATAAATGAGAGGTATTACTAAAATTAATTCCAACTTTTTAAAAATATTTATTTATTTACTTTAGTTGTACACAATGCAATGCATTTATGTTTACATGGTGCTGAGGATCAAACCTGGGCCACGCATGTGCAAGGCAAGCGCTCTGCCACTGAGCCACAACCCCAGCCCTAATTTCAACTTTTTTACGTATTTAATGTGACTACTGTAAATTTTTAAATCACATGTATATGTGGCATTCTCTGTTTATTGAATCGTGATTTTTTTTGGGGGGGGGGGGCATAAGATCAAATCCATGGCCTCCTAAATGCTAGGCAAGCACTTTACCACTGAGCTACACCTCCAGCCCAAACACTGGATCTGCATCTCAGAATAGCAACATCTGGAGCTAGGGACATAGGGTTCAATCCCCAGCACCATACACACACACACACACACACACACACACACACACACAAGAATAGCAACATCTGGCACAATGGCTAAAATGGATTAGCAGCTGCTGCCTTTGAACTAGACATGAACACTCCAGCTCATCCTCATCCCTAATTGGCATATTCCCCTCCTCTGCCTAGTCCTTGTAGAATGTTGACATTTGGCTATGGAGAAAAGGACTTTAAAAATGAACAGAGTGTGCCGGGCACAGTGGCGCACGCCTGTAATCCCAGCACTTTGGAAGGCTGAGGCAGGAGGATAGCGAGTTCAAAGCCAGCCTCAGCAATGGTGAGGCACTTAGCAACTCAGTGAGACCCTGTCTCTAAATAAAATACAAAAAAAGGTCTGGGGATGTGACCCAGTGGTCGAGTGCCCCTGAGTTCAATCCCCAGTACCACACACACACACACACAAAAAAAAAAAAAAAAAAAAAAAATGAACAGAGTGAAGGAGAAAGCACAGACTTTGGGCTTACACAGATCAAAATTTCAATTCCCTTTCATCCCTCTACAGAGCCACGTAACTTTGGATAAATTACTCGGTTTCTCTGAAACTCAGTTTACTATCAGTAGAATGGGAAAAACAACTCCATTGTGGAAATCAGTAACACATAAAGTAAAATATATTCATAAGTTGAATCACGATAGTGGTTTAATATACTACATTATTCTCTCCTTTGACAATATTTGTGTGGGGAGGCAAGGGTGTTGACACACGAAGTGTAGGTAGAACCTAAGTGCTTTTCACAATGCCAGAATCGACAACAGTGTAGACGCCCTCTCCCCGAGTGTGAGGCAAAGATCTGGGGAGAAAGGGGAAGATATTTCAGCATTTTTAGGGGTTACAGCATGAATAAAATACTTTCATTAACTAAAGTTGCACTTTTATTTAGTGATTAGAAAGAAAGACTTTGGGTGTTTGACATTCATGCAGGCTTCTCGAATCACACTGAACCCCAGTGATGACAGGTTTTGTTGCTATCAGTGCCATCTACAGCAACATCCCTGCAGCATATATAACTTGCACAAGCCAAGCTTCTCACTCCTATAGTTTTTCTCCTCAACCAAGAGGTGAAGAGAGATCAACATAATTGATAAGAAGTTAATATCCAAAATATATGAAAACTTAACCCAACAGTAAGATGACAACCTGATTTTAAAATGGACTAAAACCCTAAATAGGTATTTCTCAAAGAAGACATGAAAATTGCTAAGAAGTATATGAAAAAATGTCCAGGGTCACAAATCATCAAATAAAAATTAACACCACAATGAGATATCACCTCTCACCTGTTAGAATGGCTAGTATCAAAAAGATAAGAGGAGGGCTGGGATTGTGGCTCAGCGGTAGAGCGCTCGCCTAGCATGTGCGCGGCCCGGGTTCGATCCTCAGCACCACGTACAAATAAACGCATTGTGTACAACTAAAGCAAATAAATAAATATTAAAAAAAAAAGATAAGAGGTAACAGCTGGGCACAGTGGTACACACCTGTAATCCCTGCCATTCAGGAGGCTGAGACAGGAGGATCACAAGTAGCAAATTAGCAAAACCCTAAGCAATTTAGTGAGAACCTCTCTCAAAATAAAAAAATATATAAAGGGTTAGGAACATAGCTCAATGGTAAAGCAAGCACCCCTGGGCTCAATCCCCAGTACCAAAAAAAAAAAAAAAAAAAAGGTAACAGTGTTGGAAGTGGTGTAGAGAAAAGGGAATCCTGGCACACTGTTGGCCACATACCCAATTATGTGAAGTTTTTTCAAAAAAATTGAAAGTAGAAGTACACAAAAATAAGTATAGACCAGTGGTAGAACATTTGCCTAGCATGCGCACATGGGTTAGATAATACCTAATAAGTAAACACTACAATTTGACCCAGCAAACCCACTACAAGGCATATGTTCAAAGTAAATGCAGTCCGTTTGTCAAAGACAGATCTGCACTCCCATGTTCACTGCAGCACTATTCACATTGGCCAAAATATGGGATCTGTGTAAGTGTTATCACCGAATGAAGACAATGTGGTATATACATACAATGGAATAGTATTCAACCTTAAAGAAGAGGAAATCCTGTCATTTATAACAATATGTCCGAAATTGAGGCACTTCATGTCAAAGCAAATAAAGCAGAAAGACAGATGCCACATGATCTCATTTATATGTAGAATGGTTTTGTTGTTATTGTGGTGCTGGGGATTGAACCCAGGGCCTTGTGCATGGGAGGCAAGCACTCTACCAACTGAGCTACAGCCCCAGCCCTTGTAGAATGTTAAAAAAAAAAAAAAAAAAGTTAAACTGACAGAAGCAGAGAGTGGAATAGTAGTCATTAGGGGCTGAGGGTGATTTGGAGGAGATTGGGGAATGTTGATCAAAGGGTCCAAAATATCCTTTAGATAAAGAGGAATAAGTTCAAGAGATCTATTAAAACATGATACCTAGTTAATAATAAGGCATTGTGCTCTTGAAAATTTCTCTGAGAATAGATTTTAAATGTTTTCAACACAAAAATGAGAGTATGTAATTAGCTCAAGTTAGCCATTTCACAATGCATACAAATTTTAAGACAATATGTTGTACATGGCAATGTATACATTTTCATTTTATCAATTAAAAAAAATTTTTTTTGGTAACAAGGATTGAACCCAGGGGTGCTTTACCACTGAGCCACATCCCCATCTCTTTTTATTTTCTTTTAAGACAGGATCTCACTAAGTTGCTTAGGTCCTTGCTAAATTGCTAAGGCTGACTTGAACCTGCCATCCTCCTGCCTCAGCCTCCCAAACCACTGGGATTACAGGGGTGCACCACCATGCTTGGCTAAAAATATTTTTAAATTAAAGAAATCTAAATATACTATGGATTTTTAGATATTCAATAAAAATGAGAAAGCAAAGACCTATGAAGACAATTCATGTCTTACAGAAGCTGGGACACAAACCAGAATGATTTGTTCTCTAGACTTGCCCCTCTTGGCATAAAATTTGTGTCTCATTCGAGGACCAGCCTGCTCAGTAATAGCCGCTGACGGGACTCCAATGACTGCCCTTCACAGTTCTTACGTCATGATTCATATACTCTCCCAGCTCTTACTGACTGCCTGCAATTACTTGTGACAAATGATTCTTCAGTGTATTGTCTGCTTTACCTTTTCAAAACGTTTCCATGGTTCACAGATAAGTCATCTGATGTATACTGTGCTGTCTCTCCAACAGCAAATCCAGGCGTCCGGGGACTTTCCCTTAAATCCCATTGTACTCTGCACCTTCGTGAAAGTAAGAATCCTTCTAGAACATGCAAACGAATTCCATTTGAATACCACAATTAGCTGTAAAAGTAAACAAATAGACAGTAAAAACTAGACCTTATAAATAAATAGTTAGTTGCCTCAGATTGGGCAGGACTATACAAAATAATGAAAGCAATTCTAAAGTGATAGGTCAAAATGTTACATGATGCAAATTAAATTTTTAAAAATTTTTTGAAGACATAAGTCTGGTGATGTGAAAAAGTGCTTGCTTAGAATGTGTGAGGCCTTATGTCTGATCCCAGTACCACAAAAACAATAAGTAAATAAATAAGGGCTTAAATAATATTCTGAAAAAAATAAAGCAATGAGCTGGAAAATATATCTATTACATTAAAGGTTGGGGTGTGAGCTCAGTAGTAGAGCATTTGCCTGGTATGTGTGAGGCCATGGATTCAATCCTTAGCATTCCCCCTCCCCCCCCCCCCCCCTACACACATACTCATGTGAAAGCTATAGATTTGTATTAGTCACACATATCAATAATTATATTTAATGTGTAGCAAGTCCATAGATACTGATAACTTTAAAACACTAAATAGCTAGGTAGAGCGGCACACACCTTAATCCCAGAGATTAAGATGGATGGGGCAGGAGATCACAAGTTCAGGGCTAGCCTCAGCAATTTAAGGAGACTGTGTCTCAAAATAAAGTAAAAAGGGCTGGGGATGTAGCTCAGTGGTAAATCACCCTTGGGTTCAGTCCCCAATGCCAAAAAAAAAGAAGAAAAGTCTAAAGAAACAGGAAAGCTTGTATATTTTTATGCTGAGTTTGATGAAGAAGGAATCGTTGTGAAATACAATTGGACACAGGAGCTAGTGGGAAGGGCACGGGGCTTGGCAAAGCCTGTCTGTTCAGAGCCTTCTGTGTCCCTTCAGTGGTAAGAAGGACTGTCTCTCACAGGGAGGAAACTTCTCAAATGAGAATCTGATCTGCTTCAGAGAAGAGTGGGAGAACCATCAGAAAAAGACCTCCTTCCTGCTTCTGCTGTTCCCTCAAATGCCAGGGTGCCAGACTTTAAGCTGTATGTGTGTGTGTGTGTGTGTGTGTAGTTGTGAATCTACCCATTCTTCTATATTTATCTATTTATTCAGTGATGGGGATTGAACCCAGGGCCTCGTATATGCCAAGCAAGTGCTCTACCACTGAGCCCCAGCCCCTGCCTGTTCTTTCAAAGGGATCTGATCTTCCCCTCAGAGCGGAGGTCTCCAGACCATCAGCATCAGCATCATCTGGAAATGTGTTAGAAATGCAAATGGTCCTGCTGGTCCAGTTTCACTAACCAGAAGCTCTGGGGGTGGACCTACAAGCTCCTGTTCAACAAAACCCCACCTAAAGCCTGAGAACCGCTGCTCTGAAGTCACAGAAAACACACGGATAGAAGAACGTGTTATGTAATCCCATGTGGGTGCTATCGGACAAAATTAGAGTGTGGGAAATTCTATGTGATCAATTCTCCATTTTCTTCAACAAATAAATGACTTGAGGGGGAAGAAGGAAGGAAAAGAATTAAAGGTTAAAGGAGACTTAAGAGACAAAACAACCGAATCAATGTGTGGACCTTATTTGAATCTTGTTTCAATCAAATCAACTGTAAAAAGATGTTTTGAGACAATTAGGAAAAGTCGAACATGATATTAAGGAATTGTTATTTGTTTTATTGTGTGTGAATATTGTGATGTGGTTATGATTTTTAAACAGCCTTTAAACCCCTTATCTGTTAGAGATTTTTCAAAACTATTTTTAAATACGTGAAGCAAATATGGCAAAATGTTAACAGCTATAAAACCTAGGTGATTAAAAATTGGAATTTGTTCTACTAATCTTTCTATTCTCCTGTTTCCTTTTGAAAAATTTCTTAGTAAAATTAAAAGCAAACAAACAAAAACTTTTAAAACTTTTAGCCTGTAATTCCTATTTTAGAAAAATCACCTTAAGGAAATATTCAGCCTCAGAAAAGACTTCTCTATAAAGATATTCATTACAGCATTATTTATACCAGAAAACCATTAAGATTAACTCAAACGTCCCAAAAGAAAAGAAAGGTAAAATAAATTATGAGACCTCCATGTGATAGGATATAATACAGCTATTAAAGATGTTGTGAAAAACAAGATAAAACAAAACACCCTGTTTTATTCTTGCTTAGTAAAATTAAAATATATTTGAGGAAAAAAGGCTAGAAGGAACTATATCAAAATGTCGAAAGTGGTTGTCCATAAACATTTCCATTGTGAATCATATGTATTTTCTTCTATGTAACTTTCCATATTATCTATACTACCTATGTACCCTTTAGTAACATGAAAATGTTTGAATAAAAACAAAATATCAGCCGGGTGCAGTGGTGCACGCCTGTAATCCCAGCACTTGGGAGGCTGAGGCAGGAGGATTGTGAGTTCAAAGCCAGCCTCTGCAATGACAAGGCACTTAGCAACTCAGTGAGACCCTGTCTCTAATAAAATACAAAAAAGGGCTGGGGATGTAGCCCAGTGGTGGAGTGCCCCTGAGTTCAATCCCCAGTACTATGCATATATATATATGTATATATATATATATGTATATATATATATATATATATATCATAATGGTATAAAGACAAAACACTACATAATAAAATTAAGACTTCCATAGAGAAGAAAAAGTAATGCCTTTTTCTCACCTAAGATGAGGAAGGTTCACAGCTGACACTCTTGTAACAAAAGACAGATTAATAAGAGAAAAACATAACCAACTTATTTAACCAAAGTCTGACATGATGTAGGAGGCATGCCTGTAGCCCCAGTGACTCAGAAGGCGGAGACAGGAGGATCACAAGTTTGTGGCCAGCCTCAGCAACTTAGCGAGACCCTGTTTCAAAATAAAAATAAAAAGGGCTGGGGATGTAGCTCAGTTGTAGAGCACCCCTGGGGTCAGTTCCATAAAGGAAAAAGAAAAGAAATAAGGAAAACTACGTAGGCTGATGTCTCAGTTTGATGAAGAATGGACAGTCATGTAGAAGGACAATTGCCAAATGGTAATCAAGTGGGCGGAGCTTAGCAAGGTCCACTTGCCAACTCTGTGTCTCTCCTCACCTTCCGACATAGGGCAAGACAGTTGTCACATGAGAGTCTTCCTGGGAGGAAGAATTCTTTTCATGGCTCTGGGAGGAAAGGTAGGAAAAGGTCAGAGAGACTTGTCTGCCCTGCAGTTTCTCCATTTCCTTCATGTTGACAGACTCAATAGACCAAGGGATTACACTTTGGGGTATTGTGTTCTGAGCCTGACACTTTCTTTTTTTAAAAATCCTTAGAACCATTTTAGAAATGAGCTGTCACTTGATGTACCTATGGAGCACCTATTGTTTATCCTGTTCACTCGACAGGATATACGTGAGTAAACTGATATGTTTGTATGTGTGCATTCATCCTACATCATGAAAAATGAAATGAAATGAAAAAATAAATAGATTTTTAAAAATCCTAACAGTATATCAAATAATAAGTGCTATGGAGAAAAATAAGGCAGGGGAGGGAAACAGGGAGGGCTGGATACTACAACTTGAAATAGGGTGGCCAGTGAAGGCCCCACGGAGATGGTGACATTAAGAAAGACAGTGTAAGAAAGTGAACTGTACTGTGTCTGGAGGAAGAAGATTTCAGGCACAAGAAGCAGAAAGTGCAATGTTCCAAGGCGGAAGCATGCCTGGAATAGTATCTTGTCTCCCTAATTTGACTATGATTTCTTTGAACGAATTACAGCATGCACCTGTTTCTATTGCCACAAACCCTGTCACAAAGCCTAGAGCTGTAGTCAGGAAATGCTTGTTAGTGATTATGATGCATGGATTGAAAAAAACCAAAAATGTTTAGAATACATGAACTTTATCTCTCATTTCTTTATATAGAAGAACTTTAAAACTTAAGATCTGTTCAAACCTGACTGTGCCTCAGGAGATGCAAATGTTTTCTTCAACCAGACCCAACCCACAGTGTGTAGGAAAGTCCTAAGGGTGGGCGCCTGGCCTAGAGGACCCATCAAACTCCCTCCATCATCCAATACTCAGCAGATGTTACCGAGCAATGAACAAGACTAAACCCCGGCTTTTGTGAAAAACAACTTTTGTCAGCCTTATCACAGTTCCAAATTTATGAATGAATTTTGTTCCTCAAGTTCACTTGTGAGTTTATTAAAATACTCTGTGTGTGTGTGTGTGTGTGTGTGTGTGTGTGAGAGAGAGAGAGAGAGAGAGAGAGAGAGAGAAAGAGAGTACTAGAGATTGAACCCAGAGGCCCTCTACCACTGAGCTACATTCCCAGCCCTTTTTTTTAATTTTTAGGATCTCAAAAATGTTACTTGAGGGTTTCACTAAATTGCCAAGGCTGGCCTCTAACTTTTAATCCTCCTGCCTGAACCTCGCCAGACTCAAAGTATGTTTTGTCATAGAAAAATAATAATAGGCTGACCCATAAATTATTATTTATCCTACGAAATCAAACACATAAACCTGCTGAGTTTTGGATGCTATGTAGGAGAACGAAGTCTCCTCCCCTACTGGGTGGGGTGATGTTGAACCGATAAATCAGATTTTTTTATTCAGCACCTCCTTTCCTTGTTCCTCTCCTTACCATAGGTGCTTGTCGCCTTCACACTCTGCCAATCCCACCCAAGTTTTCCGTTTCCCAATCATTACTATCAGCGCTGTTGTTCTCAGGATGTTAAAGCAGTGGATTTATATTTTTAAAAGTACTTACACAGATGAACTTGTAATATAATAGCTAACAGTTACTAAATATTTACTACATACCAGAACTATGTTCTCTAAACTTCATTTTACTCGTTTATAAAAAGGAAACAATAATATCATGGATCTCATGAAGTTACTGGAAGGATCAAATGAGAAAATACTGACAAAGTGCCTTGCCTATTGCCGGACAATAGTCAATTTACTCAACAAATGTTAGCTATTATTTTCCTAATCTGTTTATTCTCACTCAGAGGATAAAGGTGTGAAGAGGTCATTATCACTCAGCTCTGTTTCCTTCTCCCCCAGGAAACTTTCTTCTAACTTAGAAAAGTAACAAGTCACACTTCTTAATGGTGATATTGGTTCTCAATGCTAATGTGCCAGAAGTGCTAAACATGTAAATCCCCACAGCCAGAAATCCCCATTCAGTGGCCCAGAGAAGTGCTGTTGCCACGTTGAACAACACCAGGAGGCACCATTCACATCCTATCGCATATAAATGGTGCTTCCTGGAGTTTTGCAAATCTGTAGTTCTGAAGTTGAAGCCCAGGAAATAGTATTTTAAACAAACATCCAGGTGCTAGGGTCAATCCTCCTGTCTTTGAGAAAGATTGTTGTTGTCCCACAAGCAAAGTCAGTGTCTAAAAGCTGTACTCGAAAATCAGCAAAATAACATTTTTAAGACCTGATCATGGCTTTGCTCTTCAGAACTTTTCTAGTTCCAGCACCACTGGAACTAGACCTTTACCTGCAGTTTCCTTTCAAAGGCTTCTTGTGGCTTTTCAGACATTATCTCATTAATCCTCAGGACAGATCTGTGAGACAGGGGGCAGAAACAGGCCTGCTCATTACAGGTGGCTTGAGGCCTGAGCAGAGTTCCTGTCCCCAGAAGACTGCTGCTGCACCTGGAGAGGTCTCATGCAAGCTCCCCAGGTCTCACCTATAAGACACTCAGCCTCTGCTTTTTATGGGAGAAATCTTCACCAGTTCCCATCCAAGAAAGATGGTGAAAAAGGCAAGTTTCAATCATTTACCCATTCCATACATTCACAAATATTTATTAGCTACTTCGACTAATACTTTGGAAGTAGGTAGATGTTGAATTACAAATGCACTGAAGAGGAGAGAAAATGTGCAATAATTGGACACTAGATAAATGCAAGATAGTGTGCAGAATTCTTTCATTAGATTCTCTCTTCCTTTTTTAATGTTTTTTAAGTCGTTGATGGACTTTTATTTTATTTATTTATATGCAGTGCTGAGAATTGAACCCAGTGCCTCACAGATGCTAGTCAAGCACTCTACCACTGAGCTACAACCCCAGCCCTCTCTTCTATTCTTTGCAATACTTTAGAGAAATAATGATAGCACCATTTTTACAATTTTTAAAATTTTTTGCATATTTAAAAATTTCATGATAACTGGTCCTATTCCCAAACTTAGCAAATATTTACAGTTAAACTTTAAACTGAGGTTTGCCTAATTCCAAAATCTATGCTTTTTTCATTGTCCCTGCCTTTAAGAAATATGCAACACAAAATAAAAAGATGTACACAAATGGCTTTCTTATATTTTTTTTAGTTATCAATGGACCTTTATTTGTATGTGGTACTGAGAATTGAACCCAGTGCCTCACACATGCTAGGCAAGCACTCTAGCACTGAGCCACACACCCCAGCCCCACAAATGACTTTTATAAAATAATGATGATTATAATGATGATAATAGTTAACATTTTTTGAGCACTTTGCTAACCTAGTATTTCCCAGACATTGAACCATTTACTTTATACAGGTTCTGTTTGAGTTCTTGTTTGTTGTTTGTTATGTTTTGTTTTGTCTTGTGGTACTGGAGATTGAACTGAGCCACATCTCTATCCCTTTTTATTTCTTATTTTGACACAGGGTCTTGCTAAGTTGCTGAGGATCCTGCTAAAGAGATAGATACTATTAATAAGCCCCAATGATAGATGAGAAAGATCCAAGGCTTAGAGAAGTTAGATAACTTTCCAACAGGAGGGAAGGCTTGACACAGGAAAAGGACCTTGGCTGGTTCTATAAGACACCAAGAAGCAGATACATAAGACCAACAGAGAAGCTTCAGAGAGACAGACTGCGGTTCACAGTGAAGATCTTATGAACAAAGTGATCCAGGTATCGTTGCCTCCGGAGTGAGTGGATTTCCCGTCGCAAGAGGTGTGCGAACAGAGGCGTGTCGCCACTTCCAAGAGATGTTATAAAATGGATTTGATTCCCATTATCCCTAGACCATTCCTGGTTCTATCCTCTGCCAGTGGAGACATTCTTCAGCTGTCAGCCTGAATACCATTTCCTCAAAGACATCTTTCTGGGTCACATCACTGAGACCCTGCCCCCAGTATACATTGGCTTAGCTCCTTGTACTTCTTCATAGCACTTATAGCCATAATTATACAACTGGCTGTAATTAATTATGGAATGTTAGCTCCTTTAGGACATATAATATGTAACTCTCATCCCTAGGTGTTTATCTGCCTGGTCCCTTCCAGTGTCTGACACGTTAGACACTGAACCAATATTCTTGAATAAATGAGTGTTTATGGGTGATTGGACCAGATGTGAATTCTCAGTTCTGAACCAGCTGAAGATGCCATCAACTCCCCTCAAAAAACTGACTTGACCATTTCACAGCTACCCATGTTCTTAGGGCCTTTCCTCCACCTGTTTAAAGCACACACCTCATTGCACTCTCATTCATACTTTATCTTTTCCTTTGTTGGCAGCTTGGTGTCCAAGCCTCATTCACACTGATCCATCCTCGTGCTGGAAACCGTGCAGCAAGGACTAGCGCTCATTTCCAATCCCCTTGCTTCTGTGCCCAATTCATTTCATGTTCATCCATGGGCTTTGGCCTGCCTATCTCCCTTGTCCATCTGTTTGGACAGCAATGTGCCTGCTTGTGGGTGGTTAGATCCTTGGCATGGGATGGAATCTCTAAACAATGCAAGAGGTTTACATGGGCAAGCTTCACTACATAGTCAGAGGCATCTGTCTTGCGGAGAGGGTCTTCCATCTGAAAGCCAGGGCAACACATGCCCCCTTTATTGTACCGTATTGTACTCTGTTGTACCTGTGGACATGTGGGTGCCCAAACCAAAAGAAGATCCAAACCAAAATAAAAAAGTCACAAACCATTCATTTGACCGGTATGACTAACTGCCCATTCTGGGCTGGACAGTGGTAAGTGTTAGGGATACACGATCTAAAAGACCAAGGAAAAGCAGTGTGTTCAGTGTGGCATATATAGAAAGTTATGGGGGCACAGAGAGGGGATGAGATACTCGATAGGCCTGAAGAATCTTTGGGAAAAATCCATCTATATACCCAGAAAACAGGCTCTCTGCACACGATGCTGTATTAGGCAACAGAGGAGAAAAAGGAAAAACAGAGTGTAGCTAACCCAGAACTCAAGATGCACACATGCCAATCAGTGGCAAGCAGGCAGATGGGCAGGACTTGGGAAGGCTTGTGCCAGGGAAATGCAGCCTCTTTCATTTAAGATAAAAGTAAACATTTTCATTCCAGTTATTTAGAGTAAGAGACATGTGGCAGTGCAGGCACGAGGAAAAGTGAAGTGTGCTCTTTGTGTTGACGTCAATACCTACACACATTCTCAGAGGAGTGTGCACACACACACACACACACACACACACACAGGGCAAAGCTACATCATCTGCAAAGGGTAATGTCCACAGAATTCTAAGAAGGGAATACCATCGCTATGGTATGTATATGGTGCAAAACAACAACAACAACAAAAAAGGTTATTTCAATGGTTTTTTGTTGTTTTTGTTTTTCAATGAGCTAGGAAACTTCCTGAAATCCTCTTTGTGTGTGTGTGACAGTACGGGAGGAGAGGAGAGGGGTCGGGGGTTGGTTTTGGAGACTGAACCCAGGGATGCTATACTACTGAATTCTATTCCCAGCCCTTATTATTATTATTATTATTTTATCTTGGTATAAGGTCTCTCAAAGTTGCTGAGGCTGTTCTCAAACTAGTGATCCTCCTGCCTCAACTTCTTGAGTCACTGGGATTATAGACGTACACCGTTGAGCCCAGCTAAAATACATTGTCTTTTTAGGACGACTAGGACAACAGGGCCCTCTGAATTCTAAAACTGATTTAACCTAAAACTGATTTAACCTAAGTGGGAAAAAATTAAGTGTGAGACGGAGGTAAATGAAAATGGCCATGAGGAAAGTGATAAGCAAAAATTGTAAAGGAGAGGGGAAAGAGAATTTTACAATGAATACTAGAAACACAGAAACTAGAATGAAAGAGGAAAATAAAGTCTCCACCCTGCCATGCTTTTCTTCTTCAAAGGGGGACAGGCCAACAATTATAATTAACAAGTATATTAACAAATGAATTATGTAATTTTCAGAAAGTGGTCTCCTGAGGGACTGGGGAGGCAGTCTGAGCAGATGGCTGCGAATCCCTGTCTGTGGAAGCGACATTGGAGCACAGTCCTGAACCAGAACCATGGAAATACCTAGGCAAAAAACAGAATGGGCAGAAAGCAGAGAAAGTGGAAGGGCCCTGAGACAGGACAAATCGTGGTCTGGACAGGGAAGGGCAAGGCCAATGTGGTGGGAGCATAATGAGCAAGGAGGAGAAGTGTGAAAGCCAAGATGGTGAGTGGGAAGCTGGGGGCAGACCACACGGGCTTGGAGGCCATCCTGAGGAGGCTGGCTTTTGATTGGAAGTGCAATGGGAATCCCTGGAGGACTTAAGTAGAGCACTGTGAGAGGAAGTGTGTTTTGGAAAGATCATGCTATCCAGTGTGTGGAAAATAAATTCTAGTGGGTAAAAGTTGAAACAAAGAGATTTGTTAGAAATGATCACCATCATAGTCCACACAAAAGATGGTCTAAGGTAGTGAGAGATTCAGAAGTGTTTTGGTTTTTGCTTTTTTTCCTTTTACCACACCAGGGATGGAAGCTAGGGATGTTCTACCATTTAGCTACATCCCCAGCTTTTTTTTTTTTTTTTTTTTTTTTTACTTTGAGACAGTCTTGCTTAATTGCCTAGACTGGCCTTGAATTTGCAATCCTCCTGTCTCAGCCTCCCAAGTAGCTGGGATTATCACAAACATGTACCACCACTCCTGGCAAGGACACATTTTGAAGAAATATGTTTTGTATCCTTAACCACCATGCCAAATCTTTTACCTAGTATACATTATACTCTGATTCATGCTTTTTTTTTTTTTTTTTTTTTTGCCTAATCATCTGAGATTGTGATAGCTATAACGTATTTATAAAATTCTATGTAGAATTATTAATTCATTGAGTTGATATTTATATGTACCTATTATATCCCAGGTGTTATAGGATCTCTTAGGCAGACAAGAATTACAAAGCACTTTTTCACTAAATATCATCATGTCATAGGAAATCTTGTAGTTTATGAGGATATTATTGATGCCTTTTCACAGATGAGCAAAGAGAGGCTCAGAGAGGTGAGGTGATTTGCTCATGGTCATAGAGCTTGTCAGAGGATATGTCTAAAGTAAGGTCAAGGCTCCCTGGTTCCTAAGCCAGAGCCTTTCTACCACCTACCATGCAACCTTGGCCTTCCACTTGACAAGCCCACCTGTGCTATATCCAAGATAGCTGTACTTATGCAAAGTACATGATTGATAACTCTGCAAGGGTGAGGACAACAGTGCTGTCTCTCTCCATTCAATGTATTGATTCATCTATCTGTGTGGTTAATGTATTTTTCACCATGCCAAAATGTACCTTAGGTTTAGTATCCTATGTAGATTTTACCAAGAAACAATAGTTAGTTAGAAAATACTAGGGTTCAGTTTTTCACATTTGGACAGGTTAGTCATGATTCAAGATTTGTTTCTTTCTCTCTCTCTCTCTTTTTTTTTTTTTTTTTTTTTGTAGTACTAGGGATTGAATCCCGGGGCATTCTACCATGGAACTATATCTTCAAACCTTTTTATGTTTTGTCTGCTTGTTTGTTTTTGAGACAGGGCCTTGTTAAATTGGAAGTTCATTGGATTAGACAAAGGTAAATGAAGAGAAGGGAGGGGACCATGGGAATGGGAAAGACAGTAGAATGAATTGGGCATAATTTTCCTATGTTCATATATGAATAAACGACCAGTGTAACTCCATATCATGTACAACCACAAGAATGGGAAGTTATACTCCATGTATATATAATATGTCAAAATACACTCTACTGTCATGTGTAACTAAAAAGAACAAATAAAAAAAGTATGGCAGCCACATCATACCTACCTGATGCGCTGTTATCCACTTACAGCAACGTCAGTTATGAAAGTAAACATTAACTGTTTGTTCATTGTCATTAAAACAAACTCCTTAGCCGGGCATTTTGGCACACGCCTGTAATCCCAGTACTTGGGAGGCTGAGACAGGAGGATCGCGAGTTCAAAGCCAGCCTCAGCAACAGCAAGGCACTTAGCAACTCAGTGAGACCCTGTCTCTAAATAAAATACAAAAAGGGCTGGGGATGTGGCCCAGTGGTCGAATGCCCCTGAGTTCAATCCCCAGTACACAAAAAAAAAAAAAAAAAAAAAAAAAAAAACTCCTTCAGAACTGTTGGGCCATGCACTACTATAATCCGAGCCATTCAGGGGCTGAGGCAGGAGGATCGCAGGTGACATCTGTGGAGGGCCGTTATTCAGCCTCCCACAAAGGGAAACAGTGGAAAGGTAGGCCAGGCTCTGCCAACAATCTGTCCCAGGAGGCAACAGCCTGAATGAATAGAGTGGCCAGACCTCTTCCCAGGACAAGGAATCTAAATTTGTCTAATAGACAAGAGAGCCATTGTGGAGTGCTGAGAAGGGGCAAGTCATTAAGAAAATGATGTATTACAAGATTATTTATTTCTTGTTCATGTTACATGTCCATCATGGGTGAGCAGTGGGGCCCTGTCCATCATTCAGTGACTGATGGATGAATGACCCTGATGAGAAGCCTCCTCATATGGTATAGAGCAGTATGCCAGGAAAACTTTGCATACAACCAGAGATTTGTAAAAAAAAAAAAAATGCTCTATATGTGTAATATGAAAAGTAATGCATTCTGCTGTCATTTTATATCATCTTAGAATAAAAAATAATTTTAAAAATTGATGTTTTTGAAGACTTATTGGCTATTATGTCATTATTTGCTTCGGTTGAAGACATCTTTTTTTCAATATGAAAATAATAGCTAGTTTGTGTGTAAGGTTTCATTTTCATAAATACTTTCACATATAATCCTATCTGGTAAGTATTACTGTCTCACTTTTAAAGGTGAAGAAACTGAGCTTAGAGAGTCTGCTCTTCATAGGAGACTACATATGTAGCTAACAGAAGACAAAACAGAGCCAGATAATCTGAGAAGGCCGTGTAGCACAGTGGGTTAGTACAAAAGACTTTCGAAGCTGATTTGAGTCCACGGACTAATTCTGTCCTTTACTAACTATGTGACCTTGATCAAGTCATCTGACCCTTTCTCCATTTCATGTCCGCTTTCTCTAAAATGAGACTAAGAATAGTTCCTACCTCATAACTTTTGGGGAGGATTAAATAAGATAATGCTAGTAAAGAAAGTACTTAGTACAGAGCATTCAATGAACAGCAGCTATTATTACAAATCCCATTCCCCTTTCCATACCATTGTACTCAGAGAGACCTTCGGAGAGCACACAGCTGACATTTCAACACAGAAAGACTCAACATCTGAGTTTAAAAGAAGCTATCAAAGATAGAATTCACAGTATCTCCTAGCACATGAGCTTTCCAGTACTT